>LQNS02277100.1:8660868-8671905 GCA_001587735.2 Parhyale hawaiensis
TCATTTTTCTTGATGCCATAACTCAAAAAGTTATGGATGGATTTTGATGAAATTAACATGAGTTGTTAGGTTTATAACAAAGAGTAGATGACCAAATTTTGGTATTGGTCCGTTTGTTTGTTTGTTCGTTCGTTTGTCACTGTTTTTAATTTTGTGTTTGTTAGCACAATAACTCAAAAAATAATGAATGGATCTTTATGAAATTTATAGGAGTTGTTAGTAATGGTAAAAGACAAATGATTAAACTTTGGTGCAGATCGGTTAGTTCGCTTGTATGTTTGACTCATATTTGTCATAACGTTTGTTAACAGTATAACTCAAAAAGTTACGATCGGATCTTCAAAAAAATTGAACAAGCTGTTATTAATATGAAAAGGCACAAATGATTACATTTTGTTATTTATACAAAGAAAATTATGGTTTCAGAGCCAATTTGAATTTTTGCTACCGTTGGCTCACTTGGCGGAGGTATGCGCTCTCAGAGTGCTCTAGTTGTCACTGTGATAAAAAGAAAATCATAATTTCAGAACCAATGTGAATTTATTGATAATGTTGTCTTGCTTAGCGAAGGTATGCGCTCTCAGAGTGCTGAAACTTTATGTGAGCTTTGTGTACCAAGAGTGATGACATTTAGCGTTAGAATAACGACGAACAACATTACACAAACTGCAAGCTTTTGATGTACTTTAATAGCAATTTAAAGAAACGAAATGAGATACTAGGCTGTACAGGTATTAATTTCCCTAATAAAATGGGTGAGTTAGGAACAATACATTACAGAATGCTTCTTTCACTCCGAGAATATATGTGTTTCATAACTTTTTTTTCATTTAAAAACGATAACTCAGGAACGACATGTAAATACATTTATTTCACTCAAGCTGATAGTCTAAATAGCTATTCCTTCATATAAAGATTGGTGACTCATGAACGACACATTTCAAAAGAATTTTTTCTTTACAAGATAAGCCAAATCACTATTCAGCCACATAAAAAGTGGTGACTCATGAGTGACGCAATACAATTTTTTTTTCTTCCCGATATGATAAACTAAATTATTCTTTCACATAAAAATCGATGAATCATGAATCATGCATAACAAATATTTTTCTCTCCGAGATGAATAAGTATTCTTCCACATAAGAAATGGTGACTCAGGGACGATCAGTCTTAGGGACTGACCACACCACACTCTGACACAAGAGAATGTGATGCCACCACATTCCCCTGTCACGCGCCCTCTCAGCTTTCAGCTGCGTCTACCCTTTTGTTTGGAGCTCAGGGAACAACAGTCTTTGACGACAGTCATCGTGATTGAAAGTTTGGGAAACAGTGGTAAGGGGGAATAAGAGCTTGGGAAACAACCAAGTTGATAATTGACATGCAACCGAGAACACAAAATCTGAAGTTGTCGCTACTGATTTAGCATGTAGTTCATTCTACGTGCGTTATATCGTTATGATGGACGGGTCAATGAGGTTTTTTTAATTAGCTACAAGGTTTACTGAAGCGATATTGACCAAGTTTTCAACTTTAAAGTAATAAATCTAAATTCAGGCTACTGCCGTGGTGATAGGATTACTATTAAAATGGATCTTGAACAGCACAATCATGACCACGAGAGAAAAAAAATTTAAATCTTGAAATATTTACATTTTACAGTCATTTTTGGCATTTTTACTAAAGGGCATCGCCTCCTGCAATGCTACCACTCTCTCTTGAAGACGACTAGAGAGGTAGTCGAAACGTTGAGGTTAACACTAGAGAGTGACTGTACAACATCGGCAGCGATTATTGTGTAAAATGTCTTAGAAACTTCGAAAAAATTGACAACATTTTTTACTCATTAAACTCAGACAACCTCGCTTGTTTACTTACTTGCATGCCACCTCTATAAGATGTGAAGAAAATCGAGTGTTGAAGATTTAATGCCTATGTATCCATCATACGGGGAGGGGATGAGCCTGAGCTCGGCTGCATAAACAGAAAGGTGATACTGAAAACGCAGCTGGGCTACGTCCTATATACTGTGTATATATATTTATCCCTGCTTACAGGCAGAACATTGAATATTTTATTCCTTTGAAAAGCAAAGAAAATGGTGATGGTGACCCACGGGTTATTGGCAGTCTAGTGAATTATCATCAGCAAAACATGCAAAGCAAAAACGCCATTTCGAAATTACACGCACAGATATCTAGACATAATGAAAAATATTAATATATTGACGTTCATTTTGTTATTCATCATATTGCTTCAACTTGCGTACACTACCCAGGGAAATGACGAGAAAGAATTTGCACAGGTATTGCTCTTGCATGTGATTCTAATTTTTAATGAAGCTTATAGCTGTCTACTTCAGTTTCCATTTCAGATTGCAAAAGTGAATAGAGCTGCCAATGCTACTTAAAAAAAAAAAAACATTATCGTCTTCCTTCCCGGGTTGCCTAATATTGGTCCAAAAACAAAGATGAGTTTATGAGTTTGCGAAATGACTAAAAACTTTTCTGGATTAAACACACCTGTCTTAGATCAACGAGAAGATAAGTCGCGTTTCACTGTCAAAGATATTGGAAAAAAGGCTGGTACATTATGCAGTTATTTATAATTAGGATAAAAAACAAACAAAAAACAGAGTAGATAGATAATTTCGCATAACTAATCATAATATACTAGCGGGACCCGTGGATATTCCACGGTTGACAAATGTCTTTACTTTCTAAAATGTCCCAGGCCCAGATTAATCTATGATAATTCAAATTAGTTTTGATTTAATGCAGCTCTTCTAATGGAACCCATACCGTCTAAGTTAACGCCAGTCACTTGAGCCTGACGAACTCTGTCTAACTCAACAACGTCCGTTTACCCTATATATATTGTCTAAGCTAACACCAGTCATACATCCGATGTTCATGTGAGTCTTGAAACATACAGCACCACCTATTCCCCACATCTCCCTAACCAACTTTATCTAACGTAACGGTGCATCTTACCTAACCCAACACACCTTATCTATCTCGAGCAGCACTCGCCATATACCACTGCTCTATCTAAATTAACGTACCTCGTCCAACTTAACGCTTCTGATCTAACGTAACGTTCTTCGTCAAAAATAACGCTCCTCATTTAACCTATCGCTTCTCAGCCAACCTAACGCTCATCGTCCATTGAAACACTACACATTTAAGCTATTAAAGTTAACGCTCCTCATCCAACCAAAGGCCTCTCACCCAACCAAATGTTCCTCATCCAAACTAACACTCATTACTCAACGTGGAGCTTTTCTTGCATTCTAACGCTTCTCAATTAATCTAACTCCCCTCAGAGGGCATAGGGTGGCCCATAGGCTATAGGGTTAGGTTAGTTAGGCTCACCTATCCTATGTTATGGGGAGTAGCGCCCCCAGGGGGGTTGTGTAGGTTACCTTAGTCATTAGATGACTTTTAGGACAACTGCCTTTCGTACCCACTCTGCGTCCTTCCTGGGTTAGTACTGTTACTGATTTTACTTTCATCTGTTCTTCCTCTTCTTTCCCGACTTGCTGTTCCTATGCGAGCTAGTGCCGACATATGTACTACTACACGTCCCTTCCTTTTCCTCTCTTGAATCACCATAGTTGTATCAAGGGAAGCTTAAACAATTTAAGAATAATAATCTGACGCTCTTCATCTGATCCAAAGCTTCTTATTCGATCCAATGCACCTTCTCCCACAAGTCTCTCATCTTACGCTGCTCTATTTAACTTCACTCCCCTCATCGAAACAAACACTCCTCACCCAGCCTAACGCTTCTCCTCTAATATTATACTCCTCACGTAACCTGATACACGTCATCCAATCATCTAATCTAACGCTAATCATCCATCAGAACGCCTCTCTTCTGGCCTAACGCTCGTCACGTAACCTAACATTCCTGCTCCAACCTCACGCTTCCCGTCTAACTAACGCTCCTCGTCTAGTCTAACATTCACAGCTCACACTCCAATCTAACACAACTCGGTCTATTTCAACGCTTCTCAGCTAACTTTACGTTCTTCATTTAACCCAACGCTTGTCAACTAACCGAAACAACTTAACGCACGTACTTTCTATTCACATTTCTTTCAATCGCAGTAGCTCTCCTATCATGACTGCGTTTCTCAAATCTTCGGTTCCTTTCAATGTCTTATGAATTTTTTCTTCTCTCTACATAATTTATTTCATTCATTCAATTGCGAAAGCCCTTTAAATTCTTCGGTCGTCACTTGTTACCTTTGTCAAGGAGGTTGTGTTTTTTTTTTGTACAAATTTTAATACCTGTCATTACCATAACTAAAAAAGATGTGTATAATTCTTATGGAATTTACAGGACATGCTTGGCAAGCCAGTAAATATGTATGATTAACTTTTGGTCACGACCCGTCCGGCTGCATTTTTCTCATGGTGACATGACTCCAACATTTATGAACAAATCTTCATGAAACTTACAGTAATTTTTGGAAAATTACGGAGAGCGGCTGGCCGAAATTTTGTGATCAGTTAGTCCGTTAGTCGATGTTTGTTCTTATTTCTTCTAGAAAATAACTTTAAAAGTTATGTACTAATCTTTATTAAATTCAATGGATTCGTTTAAAATGTTAGAGGGTACAAATGACTAAATTTTAGTGATGATCAGTTTATTGGTATCTGTGTTTGATTTTATGTTTCAGTATTTGCTAAAACTCAACTCGAAAAGTTACCGAAGGTTCCTCAATAAAATTACACGAACTGTCATAAACGTCAAGAGGTACAAATGACCAGATTTTGGTAATCATCAAAAAGAAATATGGTTTCAGCACCAACGTAAATTTTCTATTATCATTACGATGCTTGGCGGAGGTATTAGAGCTCAGAATCTGCTATTTTTTCATTTTTTATGTACGAGTTAAATAGGCAGTACACACAAACGCACTCACCTGACCAATTTATCAGTAACTGGCTTCTGTTAAGCTTTGCAGGTTCTCTCTTAATTGAAATTTTCCCGCTACTTCTCTTTGATACAGCTGTCTCATCTCCCAATTTCTTTGTAAGTGGGCAGCTAAACACTAACTACTGACATAGCCAGGCATTGCATTAGTATTTTTGCAAGTTAGTTGGCACGGTTTCGATTTAATATATTTGCGTTCGTAGACAGGATACAGGCAGCTGCGGTAAGTATAGCTCGGCCGTTTAAAACATCGATGATTTTGTACGGCAAAGTTTGAAAACCTGGAAAAGAGCTACAAGGAGCTAGAACGTGCGGAAATTCAACAGAATGAAAACACCAAGCACGGTGATACGAAGTGTGAAAGAAGATCAACGTCAGACAGCAGATCTAACTAAGACCCGTGAGCAACAGCAGCTTAATAAAAGAAAGCTAGGCTACGGTTCATCCCTATTGAGATGGCATCAAATATACCGTAATTTTCTCCTATCTAACTGTGAAAGTGTAACGGTCGTGCTAACGAACTAAAAAAGGAAGGAACAAGCAAAATTATAATACAGATAGATAGTAAGAAACTAAACACAACAAGTATAGTTAATCATAAAAGAAATAATTGCATGAATAAGTTAAGAAAGAAATAATTAGAAGACAGATAACATAGTCTAATGAAAGAGGGTTGCTTCTTATTGTATTTTTGCTCATAATTTTTTCCCTTATTCTTATTTGCTTTACACCGAAAGCTGCTCAGTCAAAAAATAAAAAGTTGAATTTTATAGTATTTTTGTCATTGTCTCTTCTCGTTTTCAAATTTCCCCTTACATCGAAAACTGTGAAGGCACAAAGTAAAGTGTTGTTATTCATAATATTTTTGTTGTTATCTTTTCTCGTTTTGTAAGTTTGAAAGTTTCCTTTACACTGACTACTTCACCTCAGTGTACTGTCAGTCACAAACCTGCCCTTCAGATTTACCGAAGGATTCTCGTCACAATAACTTGTCGCTGTCATACCTAGAGACCTCGTGACCTTCACATTCCTTCACCTCTGAGCGTCCCACACAATATAGCCGTTGCCCACTAGAGTACTAAAAGCAAAACGTTCCATACTGTGCTTCCGATTACGTTACAGATGGAAAGGCTATAGCTGGGACATAGTTGTAGTGTTACTGGTATATAAAAAAAATTGTTTGCAATCGCCACTAGAATTTTTGCCCTATTAGTTTAGTAAAATTTCCATCGCCTCTCATTATTTTGAACAAGTTTACATTCATAGGCACGTATGGTTTAACAAGATGTTGAAACGCATTAAATTTTAATCATAGTATTGGAAACTTTTATTGTAGGTACCTGAAACGTTTCGTAGTTTATGCTTGCATGGACAATGAGCGTAATATAACCTTCTGTGTTATGGCCAGCTGAAATTTTCATTGGCCAGCTCGGTAATACTTCCTCTTGAAAGATTTTATCACTAACAGAACAATATTACTATTTATTCAGTTAGCTACATGTTACCTGCAGGCTTGTCTATTAGTAAGCATGATTAACCCTTTACCGGGCAAGTGACCATATTTGATCTCTTCCTTAATGCTCTTCTTACGAAAGTGTTTCTCAGCCACCCGGTAAAGGGTTAAACTTCAAAGTCTATTTGCTATTTTAGGCTCAGTCAGAACTACTTTCTGAAGGTAATTATCAATGTCAGCATAAAATTGTCGTTCATTGATTATTCATTCACGCATTAGTCACTGGAGGGTGAGCTGAGGGTAGCGATACACTCGAAAGTATTTTTAAAAATATTTTACATTAAAGTATATATGTTTATTGCTCTGTTAAAGAGGGACCATCGGAACTCACACATTGTTCAAAATCACTGACGCATAAATTAAAATTGCTACATCATGGAAACAATTGTGTATGATGTTTTTGGCACACGCTGGAGTGTGCATAGTCGTCAATAGTCAATTTTGTACGGTGGTCTTGTAGAGGGAATATATTTAATTTATCATTTTAGCTCTGTGCAAAAAGGCGCTCAGCTAGGGGCTAGTTTCAGCAGGGTTAAAAATTCTTTTGATATTAAAACCGCGAAAATGGAATGCTTGTCGTATGACCAGTCGAGTCTGAGAATAGGTTTGAATTTGGTAGCTGTGTTGCACGTGACCAAGGAAAAGTTGGATTATAATACAATTGAATTTATATTTTAAGCAACTGTTTAACGAACTTTTCTTATACCACACAGGATAAATCAGCCGCATTTAATAAAGTTTAGTGTAAATTTTTAACAGCTGCACAATGAATATTTTCCCGGTAAGGTCGGTACATGATGAAAACCGTCGAATTTAATAAAGTCCATTCAATTTAAATTTCTAACAGCTGCTTGATGAACGTTTTCTAAAACGTCCACCATGAAAACATTCAGTATTTAATAGCCAACTAACGAACATTTTTTATGCAGCATGTGATAAAACAAATAACACAAGTTGTCTTAGAGCAGAAAACAAACTCTCTCCTTGTGCCATCTAAATAGCGACCCCTGCTTGCTGTGCCGCAGAGGAACAAAATAAATGAAATTCTCCAAATGCCACAGGCTTATGTTTTGCCGCACAGTCATTGTCCACACCAGCAGGTATAAGAGATGCAAGTCTTGCATTCTCCACAGGTGCATTTCTCTTACAGACTCGTGCCCTTGTGCGCAGTACAGTGCAATAAGTTATGATGGTATTTGTGCAGAAATCATCTGCTCTCTGCAGGGCTTGTGTAAACGGTGGCAGAAAATGTAGGGAAATATGTTACATTGACTTCCGGACATTGTTTACTCGTAAGGTCTTCATTTTGGTATGCAGTTAACTGCTTTTAAATTTAAAATCTCGAAAAGTTGAATGATACCAATTCTACATGACAAGCCACCTGATCGTCGGTTAAGCTTAGACAAACAGTCAACATTTTGAAGTATTCCCTCATAGATATCGGATTTTCCTTGACATTATATACACTTAAACGCCCATGTTTGTTGTTGTACAATATCAATAAGTTTATACGAAGATTAACCCTATTTACAGCAGGCTGTAGTGTTTTACCACAAGGATTGCCTGTTCTATTCGCAGGATGGGGGGGGGGGAGGGTACTGGTCTTAGGGTCAGGNTCTATTCGCAGGATGGGGGGGGGGAGGGTACTGGTCTTTGGGTCGGGGTGCACGGTTGTCGATTGGGTATTCAGTCAATATTATACCATAACCCGGATAATCTGTGGTTGACTGCAGCCGTACAGTCTACTAGGCTTAACCGGACATTTACCTGCGGCCCAAACCAGTGCATGTGGGTTTCCTATTCGGGGTGTACCGACAAGGCAGCTTAACCTCTATTGTATTCCTTCGGGAAAAAAAACTTTTGTTGCGAGGTAAATACCGCAGCTTGGTACAGGTACAGTTAAATTAAAGCTGGAACTCAGCATTTCGTGTCTTCTCATACAGACAATAAATATTATTCACACTAATACATATGTTATCCTCAGAATACATTGATTGCTATTCACGTTTTTCTGTTAACAATGATGGTACTAATAAAAATAGAAAATCTTTGTGTCTAGAAATTTAGGAGTTCTTTTCTTTAAGCTGAAAGCTGGAAAGTCCTATGTATACATTTTCCAGTTGACCTCACTTCGTAATGATGAACGCCGCCATTTAATAGTGTAGAGTCACTGTAAACCATGTCATGTACATTTTTTTCTCAAGTCTGATACTATATTATTCTATACATAGTGCTGTGTAATTCGATGCACTTATTCTAACCATATATAGAAAAACACAAAATAAAAATATTTTCAGGAGTGACAACAACCTCAAAACTTCGTTTTTGAGAAATGACGACCTTAAATATTTGAGGGGAGGGAGGGTTCGGGCGAAAATGGAAAGTTTTTGTATTTGTGGACCGATTTGCATGAAACTTGGTATAGACATGGAAAATAAGAAAAAGAAATTATTTTTACTCCTATAATTTTTTTTTTCATTTTCCCGCATAGAACCCGGGTTTTTCTAAGAAAACGGCAAAAGGGCAGCCTAGGGAAGATCCTGCTCCAAAAGTTTTTGAGCTACAGTGGTGATTTTTTGTATAAAAAGAAGCGGAATTTTATTTTCTGTAAGACAAAATTTTTCGATTTGATTTTCGAATTAGGAGACGAGTGGCAGCGCCATTTCAAAACAAAAACTAATTTGTAAGCTTTCTGAACTTTCTCTAAAACTATTTCGAAAATCAAGCCCAAAAATTTTACCCTGATAGAGGATCAACTGCCTTTTTTTATACCAAAATCATCTCTGTAGCTCAAAAACTGTAGGAGTACCTAGGGTTTTCTACAGCCCCCTTTTGCCGTTTTCCTAGCTGGGATTTCTAGCTAGGATTACTAGCTGGGACTGCTGGGTCAGGAGGAATACCGTATATATGCAGGGACTGCTGGGTCAGGACGATGTATATGCAGGTAGTGCTGGGTCAGAAGGATATATATATATATATATATACGCAGGGACTGCTGGGTCAGGAGGATATATATATATAAATTAAAAGCCAGGTAGACCGTGAAAATTTCACGGGTACAGATAGTCTATTATATTATTCTGCTAGTTAGATGTATTTTTGTCATGGTGTTTAATCTGTAGCCATGACAACGTTGCTTGAGATGAACGGAGCTCGACGTCTGTTGTCCAAAGGAACATTCTCACGTGTGAACAGGGAGGTGCTTTTTTGTGCAAAAAAAAAATTTCGTGTTTGAGAGAGTTTCCTCAGCTTTTGGCTAGCGTGTGTCACAGCCTTTACAGCGTGCAGGCAAGTACAATTGTGTACCAAGCAAAAAATTTGATAAAATGTTTGCCTTCACATCAGCTGGCATAGCAAGTGACGCTAGCGAAGTTTCAAATTTGCAGTAAGTTGAAAAGAAGGAATGTTGAGCACTGTTCTCTTGTCTAAGGAAACAACAACGACGCACTTGGAAGATTTGTACTGCAGACAGGGAACAAAAGACTATCGTGTGTAGGAAGCAAAGAGCGTAACGGGAGGACTCACGTGAAACCAGCATCGAGAAGTGACTTCATTAATGACGTCACATCGATAAACGGTACAGCCGAACAAACTATGAGCATTTTGTATAATATTGCCAAGATGTTGTCAATTGCAAACTGCGAGCCATTAAATACATAAATAACTCAATAAGGCACATATTAATTTAGCAAAAAAAAATTGAGCTTGGATGACGCCCTGATTTAACTTCTTCTTTGAAGTGAAGCCTCATTTACACTTTTATATTCGATTCATTATGCTCTACGCAGAAGATTTATTTAATATATTACCGTATTTTTCGACCTATTCCATTCAACATCCTGCTTCTGACTCACCGACCGTTTGAGCTACACCCATAAACACAAAGCACTTTAAAGTGGTTGTTGTGAGTTACAGAAAGTTTGAGCAACAATTACAGTATACTTATGGTTTCCTTCGTGTCAAGAATTTAACACAACATATATATTTTTGGTTAGGATTAAGAACCCAGCCAACGAAAACCTGAGGTCCCACCCTCAAATACTCCCATTCATCGATGTGACGTCATACGCCCACATGCGGTCAAGGCTCACTTTCATTTTAGTCCGGCTGATTACTCCTGTTTCACTCTCTGCTTCCTGATAGTGTGAATTCGGTTGAACATTGCTATCAGTGGCAGCGGTGATATTATTAATGCATCTTTACAACTCAAGGATATTTGCCTTAATGATAAAGTATGCATGCAGTATATTTAACGGCCAGGGTAGTTTAGCAAGTAATAAAGATACTAATACTGAAAATTGTACATCAGCGTTAAGTTTACAGTTCGATTTAAAAGCCTTTTCTACCTTCCTGAAAATTCCAAGGTTATTACTTGTCAGTTTGTTTAAAACAATATCATCAAACGGCACGTGAAACCTGTTAATAATAATAATTCCATACAACTGATCCCCTATTACAGACCACGTAAACTAAGCTCATGTTTCTCTACAAGACCTGTGAAACCCACCGCACATAGGTCAGGAGTCGTATACCGATTTGGTTGCACAGAGGAAGGCTGTAATGCCTCCTACATTGGTTAT
>LQNS02277100.1:8672471-8690230 GCA_001587735.2 Parhyale hawaiensis
GACAATTTTAATACAGTGATTAGTGCTATTACGAAATTTTATTCCCGAATCGTTTTAAACAAACTGACAAGTAATAACCTTGGAATTTTCAGGAAGGTAGAAAAGGCTTTTAAATCGAACTGTAAAGATACTAATACCTAAAACAATAATGATGCATTGAAATTTAATATATATTCGTTTAAAACTTCTATTTAAGAGGCTTTTAAGCCGCTACAAACGAGAGTCGAAACACTGGAACGTTCTTCACTAGCCGAAGCATTCGACTACATAGCAGCAGGCTCAGCTTCGAGTTATTTGAAAATTACTTACAATCTCAGCCGTCACTGCAGCTACTCCCCTGCAACTAGTGCCACTAGTACTGTTTCGAATATCTTTCTTAACTTCGAGTGAGGGTCAATGCACAACGACACTTGCTTTAAACCGCTATGTGCAAACACGTTAAGCTGTGGTCACGGTTACCGAAGCTATTCTTCCAAGAACGTGAAATGCTCGGTGCCCCAACTCTCGTGTGCAGCGGGCTTAAGGTAAACATTTTACACCTGATCTGACCTCTTAATGGTGACGGTGATCTGGTTGCCTGCGGTGTTGAAGAGGTCCACAGCCTGCTGATGGCTCAGGCCGCTGGTGCTTGTCGAGCTGATCTTGCTAATTACATCGCCTTTCTTCAGCACAGGTTCAGCAGGCGTGCCGACCAACACCTGGGGAAGTTAAAATTACAAGCAACATTAAAGAAGGGGACAAGATTTTCGAAAGTCAGTAAAACTGAAATGTACGGAGGATGGATGTAGGAAGATAATTGTATGGTAATTAGCTCAAATTGGGAATTCCTCACAGTAGAAATATAGATATGCATGTGGCTAAATATAAAGATTACAGGTATGTGAATGAACATGCGCATGCGAGGGGTCGACAAATCTCAACCAGTCACCGAGTAAGGAGGAAAGAAGCAAGGACGAACAAAACTAGTGAATGAAACACCACTCTGAAGTGATTATCAAATTGTTATTTACGATACCGAAAATTTTTTGCACTGAAATGAAATGCTATACATTTAATTAGCTATCGTGTGTTTTTGTCTCAGGTCTGACCAAAAGTCAGAATAATTTGATTAGGTGCCAAAAGTTTAAATTCTATGTAATTTCTAATAGCATTTTGTACTAAATTTAATGAAAACAATTGATGCAGTATTAATGGCCGTCAAATAGAAGCAGTTTTCTTTCAAATACAACAGAAAAAGAGCCACGATACGGATCCCTTTTACTTTCGAGTCGTAATGCTCTTAGCTCATTACTGCATACTCTCTATTTTTTTATGGTATAACTTGTGCTATTTTTGAGAAACATAAAGATTCGATTCATGCGTTGATGGGTAAGCAATTCCACTCGCAGCCGCCCACAAACAATATCCGTAATTTTACTTGCCACTCCTCGAGAATCGCTGACGAAATTAATCCGTGAAAGTTATAAGGTACTCAAGAATCTAGAGTAGCAACAAGGACCAAACCTCTTAGCAAGAGGTGGGCATGTGCGTCTCTGAAGTCAGACTGCAAGCGTAACAAAGAACACGATGCCGCAAGAAATCCAAACATGAGGATTTTTTACTCTTGTCTTGCTGTACTACAGAGGTGCCAGCACTCATTATTTGGTCGGCAGGTCGGTCGGCAAAACGTTATTTTTGGGCCGCAAAATCCATCATCTTTGGGTAGAAGGGCCGTTAAAAGTCAACCATAGGCTGCAGGGCCGTAAAAAAACTTTAACCTTGAGCATCAGAGCTGTAAATATGTCATCTTTGAGCCACAGGGCCGGAAAACGTGACTTTGCGTTGTAGGGCTGCAGAATATTATCTTTAGGCTGCATTGCCGTAAAAACGTCATATATGGGCTGAAGTGCCGCAAAGATGTCAACTTTGGGCCGAAGGGCGACAGAAGTGGCATCTTTGGGCTACATGTTTCAACCTTCGGGGCCGCAAGGGCGTACCTCTGCTGTCGACGATGTCTCCACAGTAGATTTTGCATTAAACAAAGCTATAAACGTTTCAGCGCCAATCGTAAGCTTGCAGCAGGCATAAAAAAATTATTTCAAGGGAATTTTAATTAACTTGAAATGTATTTATTATTATATTCATAAGTTCATCATTTTGACTTCATCGTTCCGAATTTGGAGAACGCTTATGTCAATTATATCTCATTGTTCATAATGACGTGCAGTTTCATGCACTGTGTTGGTGTTAGTTTTGCAGAACGCTCACTGAGATCTTTTAGAAACGTTGTAAATACGTAACGATACTTCTGTGACAAAGTCAATGAAGAGCATCTGAAGAAAACGACCTGTTAGCAAAGTTTCGGTTGTACATCTAAAATTTCATCGTGAATTAACAACAGCTCTTAAATTCGCAGCATCAGAGGACACTCCTTTTATGTGCAACCGGACACCACACCAGTCTATGGGTCACATGAATTGGCCATGCCCAGCGACTGCTAATAAAAACATTGCTTCTATTTATATACGAAGCAGACGGCGGAGAGCGAGCGAAGATTTATCGATTTCTCAGAACTTGTAACGTTGCTGATTATAAAAAAAATACAATCCACGTCAGCAGCGTCTTCTACGCATATAATTACCGTATGTATATAAGCATACGGCCAGCATATATAACACTTCTCATTAGAAAAATACAATCCACGTCAGCAGCGCCTTCTACGAATATAATTACCGTACGTGCAGTATATGTATGCGGCAAGCAAACGGTTCCATTTTCAGTATATATGCATTTTTCTTCGTGACAAAAATTTCATCACTATACTATTATGAAACACAGTTTGTAATTTCTTTGCCCGAAAAAGATTGGCTTTGACATAATTCGCGAACTACTCGATATGCTCTACATCCTTCTCTGTATCCTATCTACGCCTGAGCAGCTTTTCTAAGATTTAATTAACAAACAAGAATTTGCCTATTTTACGTTACTGCTCTGAAAAAGTAGCGACTTATTTAGCAAGGCACGCTCCCTTACTTATTTTAGAGGAGATCAGGCTGCAGATTTAATAGGTGCAATGCACTTTTTTTATAAGATTCACCTCCGAAAGCACGCACACCTAACGGTAATTATGCAAGGTCTTTGTCGACATTTTTAGCTGCCGATTCTACTTGTAAAATTATTCACAAACAGATGACTGTCCAACGGTTTTCATAATCCTTATACGGACCGACTAAATGTTCGGTATCGGGTTGGATTAGATGAGGTGCATTGGGTTAGATGAGATACGTTGGCCTAGATGTGGAGCGTTTGGCTCCTCGCAAGAATAATGTTGCATGGTGCGTCCATAAGGCCGAACCCTAGGCGTGAGTTGGCTGAACTAACATATGTTAATCTCGTCACATGACAGTAATAAAGAAATGACTTGATACTGCCAATGATCGAAATTAACACCTTTGAGACGTGGAACATAGATACTTGATTGGACTCAATGAACTGTGACGTCATCCATGTTTTTATTATGGTCACCTGATGAAATCACCTTATATGTATAAAGTTCTGCCTAAGGCTTCTTTTTGTGGCAATGCTCGTAATCAGAATCACCGCGACGTTGATCATCTGTTCACTGAAAAGCACAAGAATGGTCAACGATTTTGTAAACAAACCAGAGACCCCATGTCAATTTCCGAAAAATATATTTTTGTTGTATTTTTACGGGATATGGTGGGGAGTTGATTCTTATGAGCCTTTATTTATTTTGAAGCCAATGCATAACTGAACCAGCCGTATTTAAAGCATTTTGAACATACACAGGCATAAAACTAAAAAAACTACAAATCTGGAAGTAATATTACAAACAATCATCATAACATTATTCAATTTATCCCTAAATATAAGAAAGCATTACGACCTTGCATTTCAAATTTTGAATTTTTGCTTGTCTAATTGCTGGAATCACTCTTTGATCACGCATGATTAGCCTGGAGAGGAAATCACGCTGCGATCAATTCTCACCACTGGTCACGGTTGATTGATTTCAGAATCACATCAAAATGCGGTCACAAATACGTGCGAATCATGCGCGATCATGGGTCACAAAAAGACGCCTCTAGACGTGTACCAGCGTAAGCTACCCCTCTGCAGAGGCTTTTTTAAACACTTTTTTGTTCAGTATGAAAATGAGAAAAAACGGTCCCTGTATATTGTATGGCCTACCTAAACTTCAGGTATTAATATGTGCTCCTATTAGTTAGGTGAGCCACCAATTCTAGCTGAACTGAACCTATCGTAACCTGATCTAACCTCGAAAACCTAGGTAACGAAACAACGTAGCCGAATATTAATAAAGTGACATGGCACAAGTCCTTACTGATAGTGACGGTACTTGTCTTCGGTGCGTGCGTCGAAGTAAACAAAAACTAAGAGCGGGGAAGAGCTCCAACTGAGTCACCGCATCAAAACTCTACAGAAAACGGGTATCTGTGGTGCATCTCAAAGAAAACGAATCGTTTTCTCTGAAATATTTCGATACGGGAACCTTACCATTACGAGAGAATTTTATAACATGTGTTCAACTTGCAACCACAGTATAATCATGGACGTCGTCTGGTCCATTGAAGGGGGGACAGGGGCTAAGCCCAGAAATTATTCAAATCCTCCTATTGTTTCTGGTATATATATTATTAATGCTACTGAATATAGTGCACAGCAACGAAATTTTGTCAACAATGGGCACACCCTTGAATCTTGGTCTAGCCCCCCTCCCAGCCTGTCAGTCCTACTAACATACTTAACAATCCCTGGGAATTTAATCAAAATCCGCCCATACCTTTTTGAGTTATCTTGATCACAGACTGAATAACAGACAGATAAATCTGACGAAAACATTACTTCCTAGGCGGAGGTAATTATAATCTCGGCAAGGATTTAAATACTTCGTTACCTTTGCCTTGGTTGAAGGAGGTTTACGCTCTCAGAGTGCTCTAGTTGTACATAAAATCTAAACCATATGTACGAATGGTATACTTCGAAGTAAAGACGATGGTTACAGGGAATAACTAAAGCACTCTGAGAGCACATACCTCCGCTAAGCAGGGCATGGTAACGAAGAATTAAAATTGGTCCTGAAACTGCGATTTTCCTCGTATCAACACCAAAATGTGATCATTTGTGCCTTTTAATAGCATAAAAAGTTTGTGTAATTTTTTGAAGATCCGTTCACGACTTTTTGAGATGTGCTGCTACCAGACATTTAACAAGCATTAATCAAACACACAAACGGGCCAACCGATCATCACCAAAATACAATCAAGTATGTCGTTCAACATTATCAACAATTCCTGTAAATTTTATAAAGATCCATTCTTAACTTTTCGAGTTATTGTGCTAACAGGCATGAAATCAACTATAGCGGCAAGCAAAGGAACAAACAGATCAACGCAATTGTTTTGTCATTTACTGTGCGTAATATACCTAACAACTCATAAAAGTTTCTTAGAAGTCCGTCCATAACTATTTGAGTTATAGCAACAAGAAAAATGGAGCAGACAAACAAATGAACACACAAACAAACAAGCGGATGAACGGATCTTTACCAAAAATGAATCATCTGTTCCTCCAAACATACCTAACAATTCCAGCAAATTTCGTTGAAATCTGTTATTAACTTTTTGAATTAATTTGGTGACAGACAGATAAACAGGCGGGTAGACAGGCAAACACAACGAAAACCTAACCTCCGTAGCGGAGGTAATAAAAAGGAAATTTTTATTAAGATAGGCATATAGTGACCCAATGGGTCACGGATGAGGGAGGGGTCAAATAAAAAAGGCCTATCTTTTTTTTTTTGGTTTTTGCTATTAATTGTCTATCTCAAGGGTATGACACACGATAGTCAAATGAACGAATCTCAGTGTCCGAATGCGCAACTGTGTTCACCTGTCTATATACTAGCACAAATATGCGAAGAATTTTGAATTATATTTCCTTCAAAATTTGAAAAATGTCCGAATATTATACTATCGATGATTTTACTTCACGATTAACATTTCCCCACTTTTTTAGTACTCTTAAAGTTGTATTTACAAAGGTTAAAAAAAGCGTTCCTCTAATTAACTGAGGATACTCGTTCATTTTCCCCTTATGAGCACCCGTTGCCACAGAAATCCGTGTGCGGGCCCCCAGGTTTTATTCACCCCTAGTAGTGCTAGGTGGAGACTTTGTTTATAGCCATAGTGTAGGTAGAACAACACGGCGAATCTAGATTTCTTGTGGTCGTCCTGACTTTTGGTATGATTCCACTGTTCATTTGTAGGGTAATTTTAGATTAATAAAAAAGATGTAGGTAAGACATCGTCCTAAAGATTTAAGAAGTTCTCCTCTTACATTGGTACCGATTGATGTTTTCAGTTGTTTTTTTCTGCGTTTTTTGTCCAATGGAACAATTATAACGGAACAACGTGAAAATAACAATTGGGCACAACTATTTCGGAACTGAGGGAGTAGGTAGTTGGAGTGCAGAGGGCCGCCTTTCATATTATGGGTTCTATGTATTAAGGAGTCTCAGATTTTTTTTAAGGAAGTGCTCGAAATCATGTTCGTTTGTTATCATGTAACTGTTTCTTAATTCCTTCTGGGAATAACCCTTGTATATATAAGATTATATATATAATATATATATAAGATTTCTGATAATTGTCTCCAGGAGTAAACATTTCTACGCGGCTAATATCCTTCCCTTTGGGTAGCATCTCAAAGGTTGGAATTGAAGATGAGAGGATCGAAGTCTGTTTAATGCACCGTCGGCCTGTTAACTCTGCGCTCTAAGTTAAAATTTGGCAGGCCAGTAAACTTTGTGTCTAACTTTCGAAAATGAATTAAAAGTGCTGGTCTCATTCTGCTTTGCTCTTCCAAAAACATTTAGTGTTCTTTAGATGAAAATTATTAACTATCACAGTTTAAGTTAGTTTTCTATGAATATTCCATGCATCGGAATGAGAAAAGAAATTTTATGTAATGAAACACTCGGTTCAATGTGCGTAGAGTTTTGTAACAGAAAATGTTACAGGGATAACTATAGGAAACATAATGCCTTGGAAATAAATTTCAAATTGGTGGCCGAGGCTTACTTTGCTGATTCAAGAACTTACTAAGCTTTTATACCTCTGTTTCAGCTTTTGCTTACAGCTACAGTTATAAGTTATGTATATCATAGGAGTTATAAGATCAAACTCTACTGCAATCAGCGATAGAAATATGATAAAGAATGTGATCAAATCTAATAAAAATAAATGCTAATGAGAGTATTAAATCGGGACCACATAAATCGCGCGCTCATGCTGTTGTATCTATGATACCGACTTGCGCAAAGAAAATTGGGACGACGTATCTTATAAACCTCCGTTCATATGCTGATCGCACGATTGGACAATGTACAGCCTGTCCTCAGCATCATACAGTACACACGCAGCGATATCGTTAAATAAATGTGTTGGCTTGATTTTATCATATGAAAGCTGGGCATATAGCACCACTTGCGGCCCTACCACAATAGCAAAAACAGATCGGTGGTCTTAAATTACTGCGTCCCTTCGGCCATTTTAACGCGCTCGGTTAGGGTGCAGGTAGAAAAAACCTGCTCACTTACAACCATTAGCGGCCCTACTACCAAAGCAAAGAAAAAAAAAGGCCGGTGGTCCTGATTTATTGCGTCTCTCCGGCCGTTTTATTACGACTGCGGTTGGGTCGTAGGTAAAAAAATGCTCATTAAATTGTTTTGTAATTTTTATTTTTTTACCACTTTCGCTTCCCATTTCAATATTTCTGATAAACGAATAAATAGTAATATGCGCGTATCCTGGATACGTGTGGCACTGCAAAGGTATAAAAATGCTCAGAATGCTAGAACATTTCATCATTTTCCCTGACCTTGAAATTGCCACATTGGAATATATTTTTCTTTTTCGAGTGAAGCGAAATCTATAAATTTTACTCATATCCATTAGTGAACAAATGCGACAACATATGAGTCGTCTGTAAAATTTCTACCACACGTAAATTATATATTTATATATAATGTATATTTGCTGGTAGTCGTTTAGTGTAATAGCTAAGTAACATAATGACGTACTTAGAAAAATCCCAGGGCACCGTGCCCAAAAAAGTACAAGTATCTCGGAAACTTATTGCTGATAGCAATACACAACATCAAGCGACAACACTCTGGCATGTACCGAGCCGTAAGCCCCATACAGACATTCCCCGTCAGCTCCGACGCTCAGACAAACACACAGTATACCGTCACCGACATGTCCTCGCTTTCGCTCAACCATGGCGGGGCATAAATACCAGTGAAGGATCCATATTTTGAAGCTATTGCAAATTACAATTCACAATAAATAAAATATTTGGGGAGTCATCAAGTAATAATCAAACTATAACAATTGCGTCACGAAAGCTTTATACCGCCTTTTGAATGCGCTGCTAATCGAATCTAAAAAGTACCTTGAGTTTCTTCATATCCTCAAGTCCAAAATTTTTATTTCTACCAGGAATACACATATTCCCTAATTTTTTGAGGGCCTGTAAGCATATATTCCGTCATACATGGACTGTCTTAAACTTTGAGACTTTCAATGTTAAACTGTAACTTATATCACACGAAGTGAAGTTATGACATAAACAAGCTAATTAGCGGTTACGTGAGCTGTGGAGATAACTCGAAGCTGTACCTCTCCTTGGTCTCGGAGTTCAGCCAAAAGAACTCTTCACACTGCGGGTGGCTACCGTGACGCCACCTGGACTTGGTGTGAAGGTCGCACCAATAATCTCTAACCAAAGGTGGGCACTTACGACCCTTTGCAGCCCAGGCATGAAAACAACAAAAAATAAGAAATAAATACAACGAAAAAAGAACAGAAGCTGCAAACCTCCGGCTTGTTTTTACTCCCGCGGCCGGGCGGAAGGTGGCCGCTGGCGCACACCTCCGTTAGGACAAAAGAATAGAATTAACTTTCTGGTAGGAACCGCATTGTTAAAAAAATGACTGCAGTAAGAGATGGCGAAGAAGCTTTGCATATTTTCATACAAAATCGCGTTTTATTATTCATTATGGCATACACTGAAAATTGGCATAAAAATAAAAAAATAGTAGCTGAGTGGTCAATATTACAGACTAGCTCAATATCAGGAGGTCAGATGTTCGATCCCAAGCCAAGGAGCAAAAGCCTTGAAGATGAGGAATGCAGCATCAGTATATCGGCCATTCATGGTCACGGGAGGGCACTTGCAAAGGTCAGGGGGCGCAGTTGTCGATCGAACCTTCCGTTGATATGACACCATAGCTCGGACAACCTGTGATTGACTGCAGCAGTACATTCCTCTGGGCCCTAGTGGGCATTTACCTACAGCACATAATAATGCTTTTTGGTTGCTTAATGGGGCGTACTCTCTACGAACTAGCCGGAAAAATCTGAAACTACATGGAAACTTAATGTAGACTCGATTCTTCACCAGTCTATTTGTAGCAGTGTATAATGAAACACCGGATTTACTACGATCCATAACAGGAAAATCCAGTGACAAACTTTTTTGTTTAGCTATGATCGACTATGCGAAAACCGTGACAGATGATGAATAATAATATAGCTACATTATGAAAAAAGGTATTTGAATAGATTATAGTACTATATCAGTAAAAACTTTGTTCAGTAACTCCATTTGATTGAAGTTCAGCGTCGATGGAATAGCAAGAAGCGCCTTCCGGTAATAGAACAATAGATCTTGACGATTCGTGGTCGACTGCAGCCGTACACTCTTCTGGGCCATAGTGAGTATTTATTTGTAGCCCGAACAATTGCATGTGAGGTTCCCAGTGGGGGTTGTAGTCAAGTTGACTTCACCTGTTATCTTTACCAGCAAATTAACGAATGGGGCGAAGTAAAAAAAGAAACTATTCTTTCTTCATTTTAGCCTTTTAGATCAACATGGTTCTAATATTAGCGTACTGGCGGAACATGTGAAAATTCCACGGTTAATGAATATCTTTATTTTCTATTAGGGGCCATTCCTAAGCTACGCTATTACTACCTTTTTTAGTTCGACCTCATCCAGATATGCAAGCATAACTCCTTCCGTCTAAACTAAAGCACGCGATGAAACCCATGACGAACTACGTCTGACGTATCGTAGTCCGTCTACCCTTACTCGTATCGACTAAAATAACGCCAAGTAAATCGTACAACTTAACGCTTGCAGATGATGCAAAGAAACTACAATATATTATTAAGCAATGCTTTCTTGTATCTATTGGCACTTGTTTCATTATGATCATAATACAGCCATCTCATGTGACCACACGGGATCCTGTACTTTGTTCTTGGGATTTTCTTTTCTCTTGTGTGTGTTTTGTTTGGCTTCTCGATTCGGAGGTCTACATTCAGTTCGTAATGCTCTTCAATCTTTTCAACTCACACTTTATACTGTATTTCTCAAATTCGCGTTTGCATCCATTTTCTCAATAGTTTTCACTTCGGTCGTTATAGTTTTTTATCACACATTTAAGTACAGAATCTGTTGAGTTTTCATATTATTTTCTTTTTGACTTACAGTGAATGTATTCGCCCCCCTAAGTAAGTACTAAGCTATTCTAAGAGAGAAAAAGCAAGGAACATATAGTATGCCATATCACGGGAAACCCATGCACGAAGGTGTTCCCATACGGGTTCAACGCGCATGGGAACAGTAAGTTGAGAAAGAAGAGGGAAATCAGTGAAAGTAATATCAGAAGGAATATGAAATCGGAAGGAAGCAATGTGGACACAGAAGACAGAAGTTCCGAAGGTCTAGCTAACGGCTAAGGTAAAACATTGCAGATTGTTGTTTGATATCTCTTTTCCGTTTGCCTATCTCTGACAGAGCTGTCTCATTTGCCGAATTCTTTTCAAGTGGTGCAACTCATAAACGATTGAAAATGAGCAGAAATTCACAAGAATTTTTGCAGTGAAATTTGCGGCTATATCTGCACGGTTCCTTACTTATGTCAAGTTCACGTATACCTTAGAATATTTGATAACACCCAGTCATATTCATATTGAAAGAGTTTTGAAAGGCTTCTAGATTTTTGATACAAGAAAAGAACAATCAACATTTAACTACCGACACTTCAAGGCTGAACAATGGAAGATGAGCTTACCATCACACAGCAAATAGCAGGAGATCTGATGCATTCTCCACATCAGATATATTAAGCAGCTGATGAAGAATGAAGTACATTTAGCTACGAAAATCTGTTGAATATTTAAAGTTTTTTTTTCTCGTCTGTAGCCAGGATACGACTCTAGTGTACTTTCTGAGCTCTGATGCTGAATATGTATTTCGAAATTTTGTTCCCCTGAAGACCAAGGAGCTTCAATGGGAGGAGTACGCGCAATCCTTCCCTGGGCGAGTAAACACACGGCTTTGTCACGTGACTGAAGCTGGCGTTCGGAGATCTTAAACTGGCTGAAGTGGCAGTGGTCAGCACATATAGTTAAGGAATATNAGGACTAGTTTCTATATATGCTGTGTGAGGCAATGATGCTCTCCGATTGGATAAGCCACTCAGCCAGTTTAAGGGAAAAGTTTACTCGCAACGCTCCCGTAGGATAAATAGATAGGGTGCACTCCTCTCTATTAGAACCTCCTTGCTGAAGACGGACAAAGTTTAATGCAAGGGCCACACTAGGCATTCATCCTCGCAGCTTGCTGTCAGTACACGCAGCTCGTACGTCTTCGAGCAGCAAAATTGCCGCTAGCAACAGACAAGTTGCGCTTACGTGGTCGCTTGAAGTTTTCTATGGGCAACCAGTTGGTCGTACAGTCTCGTAAATCGAATTAGTATTTACAGTATGATTCTGACTGCTTTTTAAAAAGCCTTTTTCGTTATTTGTAAAGTGTTTTTTTTAGTTACTTATCCTACAAACTGAGATGAAATAAAAAATCTGTTCACATTGTATCGTTTTCGCTGCAAATTTCTGCCGTCAAATCGCAGTTGTGTGAGTTTTCGCGGGCGTCCATTTTGTTAGATATTTCCACGCGATTTAGGCTGTAAACAAAACAGGTTCATCCGTAAAACGAATAAAAAGATAGGCGTTCCATGAGGCTTTGTTGTTTCTTTATGAACATTTTAAAAGCTTTTAGGCCTCTCTGATTTCTGTTTCACTGCAAATTTGACGAGAAATATGAATTTCACCTCAATAGAGAGAGACACTTGTGGAGTATACTGAGTTGAAAGTAAACATTTTCTTGCCGTTTTGTCTTGTGGACACAGTTGTGTTTATGTTCGTAGATAAAATAAATGTTCGAACCCTTTGCACTACCTCAGGGGAACAGAAAATTATCGAGTTACCTTTGCTTGTCAATCATTTTTGGAGTTGCTCTCCGTGCCGCGCCCTCGAAAGCACGACCGCGTGGTCAAGAAAAGTATGAAAATGTTAACCTAAGCTCACTTGGCCGCCCGTGCATTGCTGTAGCACTCCATAAGTAGTATCTGCATTTACAGTGATTGTTTATTCTTAGTTGTATTGATACTAGAAGTAAAATAAGTTATTACTAGTGACAAGAACTGCAGCTTCTTTGGATCAAGGAGAGAGAGCAGCGAAGTTCTGCGGAACATGTGCGTGGTAGTCTGGACGGGACTTTGTATGGCGGATGAGCAGCTTCCCGTCGCTAGTGTGTCACCTACAGTCGTTCCGATACACAACAAGGATTTCTAAGCGAGTTGCGCGTTGCTCGTATCGTACGAACGCCTAGTGCGGCCCCGCATAATGGTGCGAAAGCTTTGGGTCAAATATAAATACTCCAGAAGACTTTCATAACTATCTCCTAGATTAAGAAGTTCGTAGACTAGAAACCTGCGTTCTAAATATACCTGCAGCCCAGTGAAATTTAAAGGACTCGTGCATCGACTGGGAAGCTGGAATGAGAAGAGCTACTAAACGCAAGAGATAGCAGAAATTTCAGAGAGCCAAGCTCTGTTTTCGACATCTGAGACCCGTAGCAACCGAGTACATACGACGCGCAAAATTTATGACGCGCGAAAATACGAAGCGCTCATCACTGTTGGTGGCCAGGCTAAAGTTGTACACCTCTGCAGTTGATTCATGAAACCAAAGCCGAGAAGCGCTAAGGAAAACAACTATGGTTGAACTTCGTTTCATCGTAAATCAGAGCTTCTTACAAGTTAAAGTTTCCCCTAGCTGTACGTGAAAACTTCACGTACAGAACAGGGATGGACGTACGGACGGATGGATGGAGCCTCAAGCAGAATTATAATATAGACTAGAGGGCCCAGTCATCAAAAATTACGGCAAAAATTCTGTGATGGAGCTTCTTATTCTTCCGGTTCCCAGAATAGGTTTTGCTGTATTACAGGTCTCATCCCTGCAGGCCTGATCTTCCATTAGTGAAACACAAGCTGTTCAACCATGAGCTTTGTGATAGCAAAATACCCTCCCTGCAAGATAAGGAGTGAATATCAGCTTGGAATTGATTCAAGCGTTAAGCTGCACTTTAAAAATATAGGTCAGTCGAAAGAATTCACTGGAAATGCCCAGGGCTCACCGTATTGTGGATACCAACTGATTGTTGAACCTTCAGCGTCGAAGTTTGGCTGCGATGTAAATTCAATATGAAAAGGCGTCTGCTCAGCGTGAAGATTTAACTACTACGATATCATTCAGCAATGAAAACGGGATCCAGAGCTATATTCGTCACCCATAAGCGCTGAAATTGAATGTTATCTCTACTTGTTTTTCAGTACATGAATTTTTTCCTATTAAACTCTTAACTGCGTGACGGGGAGACGGACCAACATTGGAGCAAGGGAGCAAGCGACCAACAACTGTGTTTTATAATATAGTCGATGATTTTTCACGCCAGTTCAATGCAGCTCGGAAGTGACAGACCGACAGACCCTGGGAAAACCCTGATACCGGGAAACTAGTAACACACGCAGAGTAAGAGAGAAGCTTCGCAAAATATCAAAAACAAGGAAGGAAGCTGAACAGAGAACTTGGCACACTCACTACCACCTGCTGAGCGGGGCAGCAACAGCAGCAACGGCGACAACAACAGCTATACAGCTGCCACCTATATGCAGGCAGTATCTCTCGGGCAACAGCTGGTGAAAAAAGTGACTCCTAGCTCATTTTTTATATTACTTTCTTTGGTAAATTGGTTATATTTATTACACCAGCGAGGAGTTTGTGGTATGCTGAAACGAATATTCAGGGTAACTTTGTGTACTATGCTGAAGTGTGAAACATCGCAATCTGTGGCATTTTGCTGCATTAAAATTATTCAAAGTTTAGTCCAATGCTTATCTTAAAGGCATTGAAGAAAGCATTACATTCAAGGGCACATTCTTGCATTTAATTTTCAAAATAATAGTTTTATACGCTTAGAAATTTTTAGAAATTTGTATTTCATTTTAGAAATTGAATTTTAGATATTTTTAGAAATTGATATCACAGAAAGACCAGTGCTTGTCTGCCTGCCACGCTAGAGAGAGCGCTGAAGAAACTATTTTCATAATTTAGAAAAATTCCTCATTGAGATGGCTGCCTTAATCATGAATAATGCTATTAGCAGTGTGAATACATCATAATGAACACTAGTGTAGCTGAATATTTACTGGTCATTATTAAGAATGTGACAACATTAAATTTTCTCCTCATTAAGGCGTCTAAAGACATCCTACCTCGTGGAAAGACAATTTTGTAACACTACGAAATCGTTTTTCTTCGAGAAGTAATAAAGATGGTGATGCATGGTAACCCAATGCGCAACGGGCCGGCTAGTCGATTATAGTCTTCATTTTGTATATCTAATACTAAGATTGACCGTCGTGTGTTTATATATGTTTATATATTTATATGTTCGGTGTCACGCTCTTAACAAAATAGATAGGCAAAAATTAGCACTGGGCTTCCTGGCTTCATCAGTGTATTCATCTGCTTGAAGACTGTGGTGATCCTGCCATGCTTCATAATGTAGAAAACTGATAGGTAGAAAATATTTCAGGTTGCTGATGATGGAACTGGAACAGTATATCTGACGATTCCGATCCGGTCCGGTCTTTCTTTGACTATACGTTGAAGTCCACTCGATGCAAATGCATACAGCTTCTCTAAACAATCTCTTCCATCGTGATGCGTACTCTGTCCTGAAGTCTTCTTCATTCAAACTTCAGCTGCCCTTAATTTACACTGGTCGTCTTATTTTGACTACATAAATCGAAACAAATGGTAAGATATTCTTCGGCGATCAGCACGCGCGTAAATGCCGCGATGATTTCTTGGCAGCAAATTGTTTTCTCAATTTTGGGTTCTTCTTTCAATAGGACAAGTTTTCTCCGAGTCCGAGTTATATGCCACCCTCGAGTATCTTGGACACAAAGCTAAAGCTGCGTATTTGTTAGAAGCAATATCAACTGTGGGCAAAAAACATTCTAAACGTTAGTAACAATGAATACAGTTCTTGCTCTTCCAGCTTCTCTTGCCGTTCCCGTAGAGTTTGATAGTCATTACTTTTTTTCTCTACATCGAAATTATATTTTCTTTTGGTTTACGATGTACACATTTAGTAGAAAATCAGCGAAGCGTAGAGGAACCAATTTTTCCCGGTGCAGTAGACGTAACAATTGTTTGTTCCAACTTCTTGGACGCGAAAATTTTGTTACGCTGAAGCTATCTCACTGTTTATTTTGGATACACAACGGGATTGAAATTCAGTGATGTTTCAGTATTTACTAATATAGTTTTTTTTGTATGTCATCTAAGGAAGGGAAGGAGTGTGCTGAAGACGAACTGAAGTGTACTGCTCAATAGAAAGCACCAAGGAGGTTCTAATAGAGAAGAGCGCACCCTCTCTATTCATCCTACGGAGCGTTGCGAGTAAACTTTTCCCTTAAACTGGCTGAGTGGCTTATCCAATCGGAGACCGGCAGGCATAGGAAGGAGTCCTGAGCTAAAATTTTTATAGCCATTAATCATCGACGAAATTCCGAGCGGATGGAAGTATGTAAAGGAAACTTGTATCCTGTATACCATCTGATGATGGAAGTAACAGGGTGAGCACTGTGATATAAATCTTCAGACAGGATTGTCTTTGCAAAACTATTGAAGAACTGCCAATCTGTATCTTCCTTAATTATATGTGCTGACCACTGCCACTTCAGCCAGTTTAAGGACTCTAAACGCCAGCTTCGATCACGTGACAAAGCCATGTGTTTACTCGCCCAGAGAGTGCTTGGGCTTGCTCCTCCCATTAGAAGCTCCTTGGAAAGCACGCATCTCTTACGTTAATTTGAGTTGGCCGTCGTAGCGTTTTCCTCTATATGTATTTTAGTAAGGAAAGTACAATCAATGAAGAAGTGTCACCACAAACTTCTTCTGATAAAGAAGAAGCAAGCAAAAAAAAAAAGAAAATTCCGCAGCAGCCTATATTAAGCAAATACATATATTATTGCGTGAATTTTTTCACGCACGGGTCCACTAGTGTATATATGATACGGCTCGTCACTATATATGTTGGAATGCGCAGCTATCTTATTGGTTAAATAAAGTTGGACGTAATCGAATGAAAGCTTTGATTGTAATAAATCTTGAAGTTATCTGCTGAAATATCCGATTTCTGTAGAGTTGGGCATTTTCAATATCCGATTTCGGTAGGGTTGGGCATTTCGTCTTTCCTAGAATTGGCCGTTATTATAGATATTACATAGAATGGATGAATAGAATGAAAATGTTTTGAACCTGTAGAAGTTGTATTGTATGGTTCTTCAAGTGTGAAAATAAGGAGATAGATGTCTAACACACAGATATTTCAACTCCCTGCGGTGCCTATGTAAGATACAATAATTAAATTTGATAAACAACTATTAAAATGAAGTAAATAATGTTGTGACAGAATTCTAAGCGTCTTCTTGTAACACGCTTTAACTCAGTTTATTCAACTTACTGTGAGCTTATAATCTAATCATTATTCATAAAATATTATAACCCATGCAGCAAATAAGATTTCCTCTTAAATGAAGCAAGTCGACTAAAGTACCACTACTTGAATCGGAGATTTGCTTTATAAAAAAAATAGCTGACATTTCTGTTATTTATTTATTTAACATTTGTGTCTCCACAGGCGGGAGGTGTTCTTGGATTATTATATTACAGCTTACATTAGAAATTGACACTCTATACAGTATGCTTCATAATCTAAGTTATAACACTGTACAGTCCAATAAAAAACAAACAAACAAGTGATTAGCATCTGTACGGGACAGCTATCGCACCTCATCTGTTGCTGAGCACCAGCATCTTTCCCCTCAAGTTTTAGTCGATTTGTTTTAAAGGACAACTGTTGCGCCTCGTCTGTTAGTGAACCCGAGAATCCCTCCACAATTTTGGTCGAATTGTTTTAAGCGCATTATCTGTTCCTGCTCTGAAATGAACGGTGACAGCGACGTGATGCATGAAGATGGTAGAATGTTTTTACAAGCCAGCAGCAGTCAGGAAATATTCGCTATAGCTTCTCATTGGGTTAGAACTTTTGCTTCTTCGTGAATAATTGAATTGTACGTTTAATGCTGGCACGTCTCTTCTGTGAACGAAATGTTTCTTGCAAGCGTATGTTGCATGCTGTTAAAAATGACAGCAAGACACCACAACTTGCTACTCATTCCCAGGTTTTGCTCATGGTAGTAATTCCGTTATGGAGGGGGGGGGGGGGGGCACAGTACATGCCTACTT
>LQNS02277100.1:8720265-8742616 GCA_001587735.2 Parhyale hawaiensis
GAATTGAGTTTTTGGCTTTTTGGGCACCAATCAAATAAATTTGTATACTTACAGCATATAGAATGGGTATTTTCAATTGCATAATGATGCAATATACTTGACTGACTGCTTATTATTTAAGGTTTCCGTGTAACGAATTTGTGACATGGAAATTTTAGTAAGTTAATATCTTTACGACATCAAAAAATGCATTAATGCATATATTAATTAAATTGAATTTGGGATTGTAACCTACTGTAAAAAACTACGAAATTTCTAAATTTGATAATGTTGTCGACTTGGTATATGGTACTTTGCCGATAAATTTGAAGAACGGAGACGGTAAAGTCAATCTGACCTCACCCTCTACTAGGAAACCCACACGCATTGGTTCGTGCTTCGGATATAGGCCAACCGGCCCAAGAAGTCGACCACGGATCGTTAAGAACCATGGTGCCATCAATGAAATGTTCAACGACATGCGCCCCCAGCCTCCCCATTTATAGACAAGGTAAGTGCCCTCACGGTAGCTGTGCATACCCAGCCACAGCCAACCAAGTACATTACGCGGCAGAAACTACGCCCACCTGACTTGGTACCGATCCCGTGCTCTACAGCGCCAACAGTCGAGCATACAAGTCTGCTGCTACAGTGGATATTAACGTAGGAAGTAAATGTTGAGTTTTCTGGTTCCCAGTGTTGTTATTATTCATTCCGTTCGTAGTTCTAACTCCTTGTATCGCTCGCAGGTTCGAGGCCAACCCAGGCACGCGAGCTCTTTGCAGATCTAGGTGTGCTGATTAGTCAGTTGTGTGCATTCACTGCGCCGTGGTGGAACTTGCCTTCCTCAGAGATGAGGGGGTGAAGGGTCTCGAGTCATTTGTTCCTACCGTCCAATTGGCGCTATAGTTCTTGGTGACCCGAGGTCAACTACAACTACACTTACTGCTCTGGGGCCAGTGGGCCTTTACCCGCAGCACAAACCAGTGCATGTACGTTTCCCAGGTGAGAGTGTGGTCTAAATTGACTTTAGCTTTACATTTACCTTTATTATTGATCTTATCTTTTACTACTACCATCCGTACGGCGGTGCTTTTCCAGCCGAATATCATTCTGGTAAGTCAATGTGAAACAATTTAAAAATATATATAAACACGCTTTCAATGAGAAGCTTATCATGCTAGTAATAGAGTGCTTGTCAATGTCTTCGTTATTTATTTATTTATTTATTTTGTGTTGAATGCATTGAATACGCTTTTCCAGCTCTTTATAAAGTAAATAGTGAATCCTTCATAAATCTACATCCACGACACAAGGTTACAAGCTACCGGTTCCTGTTCCTTACGACGCAGATGGTGAAACGGAGTTCAGAAAATTTGAGAAAAACGGGAGGTTAAAAGATACAGGTCAATGAAAAGGTCGATCGAAGAATGTGTAAAGAGAGGAAAATTTTGATAGAAAGTTTTATAGCGTTATGCCGAAAAATATTTTTCTCTCCACAGAAGCTAGCTAGTAAGCCAGTAATTTAATGGAGCGGTACATAATCATATTGTTACGGTGGCTTTTATCGTGGCAGAACTGTAAAGTTTCATACCAGAATATCAGTGATGTTTTCATGGCTACGGACGTTACTATCCCATAAAGTCCGAAGCTCTCCCATAGTTTATGAAGGACTTATAATAAATATCCTGGCATGGATATGTGTAACCCTCACTTCAGCAACCATGAAGTTAGTGGATCATACTAACGCTTACTATAAGCGAAGGTACGCCTCTATGTGAACGTACTGTATTACTGTAGCAGTGACTGTGTTTCTAGTAAAGTTATTACTATGATTTAACATTACAGATGGCACTTGCCATCGCAAAAAACTGCTCAGCAAAATCGCATTTTCCTGCACTCTTCTGCATGAGTCAGCTCTCTCAATATCGTTTCCTTTTCATACTTGACTGTCTGCTAAAAAATTGTGCATCATAAGTTCAAAAAAATATTCGGCGTGAGGTGGAAGTCCAATCTACTCGTAGTATCTATTCTACAACTTATGGCGTGTTAACGTTCCTCATCGTAACGCTTTCAACCACGAAAATAAACATGAGATGTGCGTCAACTTTTTTGTCTCTGTCCACGCGTAGAAGTGTCTTTTATTCAAATGAAGGACGCTGTGCGTTCAGTTATGGTATCGTTTCTTTTTTTACATTTTCGGTTATATTTTGCCTCGGTTTGAAGTCACATACCTGTCCCATAATCTTATAGCCTGATTTTGATAGAAACAGCCTAATTCTAGAATATTTATAGTCTGATATACCAATAGAAAGGATATCAACAGAGAGCGATCAGCCGGGTTTTCACATCAAAGATGGCGACTGTTTTCGTACAGCATTTTCAGGTTAGCTAGTTTTTTTTTTTTTGTTAAGCCGGAGTACAATGATTCTGAGAAAAAAAACATTTTTGTCGAATTATTAAGCATTTTTGTAGACTTATTCATGATGTGAAAACGCTATAGAGGATAAATTCAGTATTAATAGGTTCTGTTTACTGAACTTGAATGACGCAGCGTGTTCAAAAAAGGACATGCTTCATCCTTCAGTCTCTCGCGTTTGCTCCTGCTGCTTCTATCAAATCAACTCGCCGCATCCATCAGTTTGAATGCATTACGAAGAGGGACGTGTGAACACGGCCTTAGACGTACTTTGGTCATCAGCAATCCTTCGATACAAAAACTATAAAGTTACAGTCTCATGCGTTCACTAGTTAAATTCTCTTCTAACTAGGGAGGGGAGGCTAGCCAAGTAAGTATGCAGCTCACCAAATATTGTGGGTCATTACATAGTGGGGTTTTCTTTTATGATTCACCGATTTACTTTCTATAAGGCGTGGGCACTATCAACCAATCACAAGCTCTATCGAAATTCAAATCCTCTGTTCGTAAAGTGTCAACGCAGTTCACAAGCACTGTCTCTTGGAGAAAGGGCTTGGTATATTGCCCACAGGAAACTGTAGTCGCTCGTCATTATTATCTAGACATCGGACTTTATTTGCGCTCTGTAAAGTAATAAACGTTACTTAGGGAAATGCTCGATGTTTGTGTTATTGATCGTGCGTGACTGCTCGTTGGCTCGTGACCAAGCCGTGTGGGTACAAGCAGACTTTCAAACTTGTCGGGGAACTTAATTTTAAAAATTGTGGTATACGGCAAACGAACCAAACATAAAGGAGGTGAAATGATTCCATATTTTTTGAAAGTTGCACATGCAAGAGACATTTTTTTTAGGAGTTATGGGAAATTTTATTCTACTGTTGAAATTGTAATAAAGGGCAAATGAACCCAATATGAAGGGAATGAAAAGAGTTGACATTTCGAAAAACTGCACGAGATTTCTTTTGAAGTTATGAGAAGCTTCATTCCCAAAATTGGATAAATGGTAAATGTACCCAGAAAAGATCGAAAAAGAATTTGGCACTATGGGAAACCACACAGAGAGAGCAACCATGTTCCAAGCGTGTAAAAACTCTTTCTGGCAGAATTTTTTATATTTTCTGACCATTTTACTTCCAAACAAATCTTGATAATTTATTTAACACTTAACTGCACCAATTGGTTACATTTCAAATTTACTCAATTTGCTTACATCTATTTCCTAATAATTTCCCCATTTTGCTGTCAGCAACTATGGATAAATCTTTTACGCTCACGGGGATGAATTCTTAGCACTTCCACTAAAGTTCTATATGAAAATCGATTTTTTAAAACTTTGAAAGGGACGTTAACATCTTTAAGAAAGACTGTGCTATAAGGCTGGCTGATAATCATACCTTCCATGAGCTAATGCTATATTTTCTCTTTTTCATAGTCGCGGAGTTGAATTAGCAGTTAAATAATTTATAGATGCTTAATAGGTAGTCAGTGATTACTTCAAAGTCTGAATGTCTTGGTGAAAAGAGGGTAATACCACCTGTTGGAAGTAAGACACACATTCTCGTTAATTAGTTGATCTCTACATATACCGGCCTACGTTAACTTATAAATGCCTTCTAATATGAAAAACTTTAACATAGTTAAAAGAAAACTTAATTTTGACTGTTGTACACCTAGATTATTAGCAAATTAATGATAACGAATTGGTCCTTACAAACGAAAAGTTGTCCACAAAAAGAGAAGCTACTTTGTGCATAATACATGCATATGAGACCGTCCCAGCAGAACTGGGACGGTATGTACGCCTGGTCGCTTTATACGAATGTTTGGTCCTATTTAGCGGAATCGACTGTATGTTTTTTTAGAATCTGTTTCTATGAAACATGAGCACGATGAAAGTTCTGACGGTTGTAGAAACTGAATAACCATACTATAATAAATAGCAAATAAATACACCATAAATGGTATTTTATTTTTTATGCATTATTAGATACCCTAAGCCTGATGTGATGGCACGGAGCTCTTACAGCGAAATTACTTTCACATTTAAAAGCCAAAAGTGAAAAGCCAAAAATTTTATACATTTACAGTCTAGAATTTTACCCTAAGCGCCAAGAACTTCATTTCTTACCCCTTAGACACGATTTTTTTTTTATGTTGAAGGCTGTGCATTACTTTAAACTGAAAGCCAAAAACGTATTTACCCGCAATGTTTAGAATTGTCTTCCTCTGAAAGACAAGAACTTGCTTCAACTCCCAAGCTAATTTTTTTTTAGCCTAAGCCCCAAAAACTATTTATTGCTCAGTTTCGGTTAGTGCTGTTCTCGAGGTTCTTGTATTATTTATGCTAGTGTAAACGAGGTCTTTACAGCTTTCTACAGCACTGCAGCGTGTAGGGCATCACACAGCATCGTGCAGTGTATCGCACAGGTCGCACGTCCCGTAGCGTGTCGTCGCACGTCCCGTAGCGTGTCGTCGCACGTCCCGTAGCGTGTCGTCGCACGTCCCGTAGCGTGTCGTCGCACGTCCCGTAGCGTGTCCAGCATGCAATGCACTGCACAGCAGTAGTGTCAGGTTGCCACCTGCAGAGGCTGCCAAGCTTCATGCACGAGCGGCAGGCCGCTGAAGTGCAGACTGACGAGGTCTGAAGTGGTAAGTGGCCGTAAGGAGCTGGGCTGAAGGACTGAAATAAGTGACATATAATGGGTTTGAAGTAGCTTAAGGGGTTGAAATAAATGATAGAAAGTTGCCATATGTGGGCTAAGGAACTGAGGAAAGAGAATGTATGTATGAACGAATGACTGAAATAAACTGGATGAATGGCTGTAGTAAGTGGGAATGATGAGCAGGGCTGAATTAAGTGGTCTGATAAACCATACAATAAAATCAAGGACTTGGGCTGAATCGAGTCTAGGAAAAGTTAATAAATTGTTGAATATTATTCGTACCCTTGGCCCAATATGGGCTAAGGTGAATAATTGTTTCTTAATATTAAGCCAGAATATTTGTTTTTCTATTTGCATATAATTAAGTACTCCGCGTTTGTAGATTATACTCGTGATGATGAACAATAAATACATAACATAACTAGAGATGCATACTTTCGACATGTAACGTAATGTTTACAAATCTTCGAATTAGCCCCAGATTTATAATCTCTTTTGTTATCATCACCAGGATTTGATCAACCTTTCCTCATAACATTCCTAGCTGTTTCTGTAGCCCTGAATTCCTTAAAGATACGTTCCTAACTTTCTGAGTTATTCTCTGACAATCCAAACTGGGAGACAAAACACACAAGCGGACTAATAGATCATTACGAAAAGTTGTCATTTGTTTCTCTTCGCATGCCTAACATTTCCTGCGAATTTCATGATGATCGAGATGATGATCGAGATGATGATCGTTATCGAGAAAACTGAGCTAAGCAAATAAACAAATGAGCAATCGAGCGGATCTTCACCAAAAGTTAATCGTCGTTCTTCCTCACATACTTAATTAACAATCTTTGTAAAGTTCATGAAGATCCCTCCATAACTTACTGAATTATCTTGGTGACAGAAGACAAAGAGATAAATAGAAAAACTCCAACAAAACATAACCTTGGTGGAGGTAATAACTGCTGTGAAAGGCCTTTAAATTGCACCGGAAAAATCAAAGGGATGGCCTTACTATTCTAGTAAATAAATTTTACCAACACTCGGAATCTGATAAAATCTACGGGTTTAGCTCCTCGTAGTTAACTAACATTGTTTACTATAGGGCCCAGCCGTCAAAAATGACCGCAGTAATTTTGTAATTAAGCTATTTATTGTTCCGGTTCCATTATTAGGTTTTGCTGTAAAATGAGTCTCATATCTGCAGCCGTGATCTTCCATCATTGAAACTCAAGTTGTACTGCAATAAGTGTTGCGAGAGCAAAAATAATCCCCTGCAAGATAAGGCGCGGATATTAGTTGGAATTGGTCAAACGTCGAGCTACACTAAGAAAATATTGTTCAATCAAAAGAATTTACCGGAAATGATCAGGGCTTAATGTAACCTGGATACCAACCAATAGGTGAACCTTTCGGGCCGAAATTTGGCCGCGATGTAAGTTGAGCATAAAAAGGCGTTTTTTTTTCAGCGTTTCAACTCCTACGAAAACACACAGCAAAAGAAAGCATACACGAAATGGATGATACACCAAAGGAAGGAAACCCCCAACCAAGACTGGGCCTCTCGAACTGCTAAAAAGAAATTCAGCTAAAGCATATGCGATATAGCTTATGCCCGATTGGGTAAAAACTCGATCAGAGATGCCGCCTTTCATTTACCATGCTCAGAAGAACATTATCTTCATATTAGAAAGTACTCAGCTAGTTTTCAAAGCGATGCGAGATATAGAAAATTCAGCATTTATACATTTCACCATACATCTCGGAAGCTGTATTTGTCACCGTTACGCCAGGAGCCGATATTTTATTGTATCTCAACTTGTTCTTCAGTAAATAAACTTTATCCTATCTGAATCCTTAACAGCGTGACGGAGAGACGGGCCAACCAAAGAGCAAGCGAGCAAGCAAGCAAGCAAGCGACCAATAACTGTGCACTATTATATAGTAGATTATTAATCTGAGAAAGGAAAGAGAACATTTATTTCTCAGGTGATGCTGAGATTCATAACTTGGTAAAAGGTAAAGTCAGCTTAATCGCACTCCTTACTGGGAAACCCATAAACACTAGTTCGTGCTGCGGATATAAGCCAACTAGCCCCAGAGGAGTATACGGCTGGAGTCGACAACGGATCGTCAAGAGCTATGGCACCATCGACGAAGGATTTATTTAAAGGCCCATGCCACTTCCTCCTCCCCCAATCCTTTCTTTTCTAGAAAAGTCAGTACTCCTGCAGCAGCTGTACATATAAAAAAATGATGAGTTAACCCTATTTGCTCCAAGGCCGTACAAAATTGTACCGCCCTACCGTTTTTCATTCACGGTTCTGCTCCCAGTGATATTCAGCACCCAAAATTGCGTGACTTTTCTCAATTGAACATGACTAACAATAAAATTCTTATATACCCCCACATTGCAGCCAAAAATATAGATAAATATAAATATTTCAGAAAATTAGATGATAACATTTCCGCGTAGATTTTCTTTTTATTCAAAAAGAACTTTCAAATATATCATTTAAAGACACAAACAAGGCTAGAAATAAAAAATAAAAGCGATTATACGTTTAGCGTGTGAATGCGTGAAAATTGCGGCAGATCTGCTGCCGGAGTATTCACCCTGTGCTGTTTGGAGATATTTTCTTATATTCGAACTTAATTGACATTAAAACTACTCTAAGGCATTATTTTTTAATTAAAAAGACAAAAAAAAAATAGTTGAATAAATGACTTTTAAGACTATGAAGAAAAAACTCGGATATTGATAAAGTTATAAGCATTTTTAGTGGGCGGTACAAATTTGTACCGCCTTGGCGTTCAAGCGGCTGAAAAAAAAATGGTAACGGTTAGTGTTAACGCATCAAGCGGCACACGAGTCCACTTGCCTGAGTGGCATTAGAACCTATACAGCGTTCAGTGCCCTGATCTCAGGACCCTAGGCTACCGTTGGCACACTATATAGGTAATGGCACACTGTAGGATTTTAGTATTAATTTCAAGAGTACTTTATAATATCTATGCCTCGAAAATATTTTTACTAAAAATGGCCCATTCTAAAAAATTATGAAGCTCATTACCAAGTTACATTTCGTATTCCCTACGCATTCTATGCTAAACCACGCAATTCATCTTGAGTACGAAACATCGCGGCAAAATATTATGAATTTCACCTCAGTGTTTGTTTTCTATCATTTGCCTCACCTCGGCAGATTAGGTGTCATTCGTTAATTGGTTCTCTTTGAAGGCATCAAAAGCAATAGCATATAATCCTGTCTAACTGAAGTTGTGCTATTTCAGTGCGAGGACTCACAATTGCCTCCACCAAAGAGGTTATGCTTTCGTCGAGTTTTCTTTGTCTGGTGGTTTGTCAGTCTCTTTGTCTGTCACCAACATAACTTAAAGAGTAATGATATGGTCGAAAACTAAAACTCCCGCACAAACACGCAGACCGCAGGATAAAGTAACTTCTGCGAGGCACTGAGCCCCTAAACACTCACTGATCCCAGGACGCACAAAGATACGAACAGAACCACACACTGTTGCCAACACAGCTCCTCATTCGCTTAGCTTAAGCAGTACCGAGGTACTCTGGCTGCTATTCATTATGTGTCTTAATCATGCCCTAGCATATTTCTTGGCCATTCTTGACGCTGTTTACGACTTTAACTTTTGAATGGCTTAGAATTCGGTTGGAGTACAAGAAAGATTATTATTTATATTCGGCTGGTATATGTGGACCGAAGGAATAAGAGCCATGAATTAAGGGTAATATTATTCAATGTGGCAGCAGAGCTACAACTAGTATATAGTTCGATACGACAGGAAAACAAGAACTTCAGAAATTATCATGAATAATATGCCATAGTATATTGTTCATAAGAATTGCAGTCTAGAAAACTACAAGCTATAGGATCTAACTAGTATTTTATTTAGGACATTGTTAGAAGTAAAGCAAAATATACGAGGGAAGCATCCTGAGACCACAGACCTCTGCCAAGCAAGACAACGTACCAAAAATTTTACAATAGTCCAAAACCCGGGTGCTTTTTCGGATCATCAAATTGAACGAATTGTTCCTTGCAACGTTTCTAAGAGTTCCTTTGATTTATAAAGAACGTCTGCAGATGTTTGACTCATGCTGCCGACAGACAGAAAAAAGACACAAATACAAACAGACAAACGGACGTACGGACGGACGGCTATCGAAAAAATTTAATCGGCTGTTCCACGTGACACTTCCCTCCTAGCGCCCTTTGCATATTTCATAAAGATCCGTTTATAAGGAACCGTTCATAAAGATCCGTTCACAAGGATCCATTCATAAGAATTCGTTCATAAGGATTCGTTCAAAAGGATCCGTTCATAAGTATCCATTCATAAGGATCCGTTCATAAAGATCCGTTCATAAGGATCCATTCATAAGGATCCGTTCATTAGGATCCGTTCGTAAGGATCCGTTCATAAGGATTCGTTCATAAGGATTCGTTCATGACAGTTCAAGTTATGATGCCAACATATAGACCGACAGAACAGAAGCAACATAACCTCATTGTTAGAGGTAACTCGTATCTCACTGAATGCAAAGCAGACATAAACACAATGGAACTAATGTCCAGCTATTATACCTATTAAGCCCGGTGCAGACGATATTTTCTTGTCCCGTGTTTTCACTTCACCGCGTTCGAATACTTAGTACTGTCCTCACAAACACGACTCTGTCTAGCAAAAGTTTCGATAAAATGTTTACCGTCATATCCGTTGGTTCAGCAAGTATCACTGGTGCAGTGTCTTGTATTTTTTTAAATATTTAGCAAATATTGTCTTGGAAAGTATTGCCCTTTTTTGTTGTTTACTCAGACACAGCAATGCATTCGAACGCTGTGAAGTGAAAACACAGGACAAAAGACTATCGTCTGCAGCGGGCTTTACGTATTCAAAACAGCTGCAACAGGAAAACATCCTGTCAAATGTCCTGTTCTATTAAGCAAGAAAACAGTGGACGTAAAGCAAAATAAGCGTATATAGGTAATAGGTAAATTAATCAAAGCAGAAGCAGCAGTCAGGAGCGAGACTATGAAAATAATAAGCTTTGGAAGACGGCCAGGCTGCCCCTATTTGCCATGTGTACCGTCGGGACGAGGTGGGCAGGTACGCGCGGCTTAGTTTCACACACACACAAAAAAAAATGACTCTAACGTATCAAGTATCGGAACTGTAGGTCGATGATGCACACATTTGTAATATGGTAATGCCGAAACCACAGTATAGAGTCACAAGCTCAACTCATAGACGGCCTGATAGCAAGTGTCGGCTTCGCGCTGGGAGTGGACCTCTTTGGTCAGTCAGTTGTCTGCTATCTAATCTAATCTTATACACGGCGGTTCCATTTGGAAGTTGTTCAATTCAGTACTTGCCATGGGTATCTCTGCTACAGACTCTCCCCATGAGTATCGGGTCTCTCGACGTGCAATTTGAACGTCCACTCATAAGTATAATGTGCGACTGTCTAGGGTGGCCCAGGCATATTAAATGTGTGTCGATGTGTGAACGTGTGTCATGTGATGGCAACGGCGGGGCGTAAGAACAATGTGTTCAGTCATGCAGACACACGGAAATGGTTCAAATTTGACATTGTCTGAATTCAAAACTATGTAATTGCTTCATGGGCCAATTTTCAAAATATCCAATTTCGGCCAATTTCTATATGTCCACTGCCTAAAATCTTCAATTTTGAGATGGTCCTCCAACGAAATAGGAAAATTAATTCCTATAATAATATTTTTGAGGACATTTTAAATGGGACATTTATTTTTTAATTGGAAACTATTTCTATTCTTTCTGGATCTAGCCAGTGGCTTAGAGGGAACAGGAATAAGAGACGCAGAATGAACTAGAGCACTATGAGAGCGCATACCTCCGCCAAGCGAGGCAACGAAAACAAAAAAATTCAAATTGGCTCTGAAACCATAATTTTTCTTGTATTAACTCCAAAATCTAATCATTTGTGCTTTTTGATAGTAATAACAGCTTGTGTAATTTTCTTGAAGATCCATTCATAACTTTTTGAGTATACTGCTAACAAACGTTATGAGAAACATGAGCAAGCATACAAACGAACAAACCGATCTGCAACAAAATTTAAACATTTATGTCTTTCAATATTACTAACAACCCCTATGGATTTCATAAAGATCCATTTGCTATTTTTTTAGTTATTGTGCTAACAAGCATAAAATTAAAAACAGTGACAAACGAACGAACGAAAAAACGGATCATTACCAAAATTTGATCATTAACTTCTTATTATATGCCTCACAACTCATGTTAATTTAAAAAAAAAAATCCATCCATAACTTTTTGAGTTATGGCATTGAGAAAAATGAAGTAGACAAACAAACAAACAGAAGGACATACCTTCACCAAAAGTTAATCATCTGTTCCTCTTAACATACCTAAAAATCCCTGTAAATTTTGTCCAAATCGGTTCATAACTTTTTGAGTTATCGTGGAGACAGACAGATAGACAAACACGACGAAAACATAACATCCTTGGCGGAGGTAATAAGAACTAGGGACTTGAAGGGGAAGGGAACCAGTTGCTCGAAGGGAACAAGAACCAGTGGATCAAAGAAAACAAGGACCAGTGGATCAGAGGCAACTAGAATTAGTGGATCAGAGGAAATAAGAATCAGCAATGGAAATTGTAAGAGATAGTGCTAAAAATCACTAAGTATCAAACCAAATCATAAGTGAGTTCAACTGTAGATATCCTTCGAGTAAAACGAGGCCCCGAGCCAACTAAATTAAGAAAGCTATTTTAATCTTTTATTTCAGGAATCTACGACATCTTGATCTACACCGGCTTTATGACAAAACTACTATGAATAATCATGTCAACAGTCCACAAATCATAATCTTAGCCAAAACTGCCATGACTAATCGCATAAGAGTTTGCAAAATCAGTATCAACATCTATACTTTGAGTAAATTGAGATTAATAATCAGGGTAGGAATTAATTTTATTTACGAGTGGAAGAAAATGGCAACTTTTAATCTAAAATCCTGTAACTTGAAACTACCGCTGCGAATCAAGGAATACTAAGCCTGGCAAAGTAGTATATGAAGTGTTCAAGTTGGGAATTATAGTGAATACTGATTATTAACAATAAGTTAAGCCAGTACCCCTGACAAAACTGACACGTAAAATTATAGCCTATCCCATAGCCAATGTAAATTACTAGCGATTAGGGACAAATGTGGACGCATAATCTTAGCTAGACGTCCTCGTCGCTAAAATAAGGTACGGCTGTCAAGTGAAATCGCTTAGTAATAATGATCTGATTAGATGCCGCTCATGCTACGGAAGTGTACCTTAATATCCTTAAACGCCACCCGATGTAAAGTGCCAGGAATTAAGATGATTACCAGGCTGTCATCTTCTCCAGAATTCCTGACGATACGGTTGATTATCACGATACCCTAAGCCAGCCAAGTATTAAGCTAATTAACAAGCTATCACATAAGCCAGCACCGCTGTCGATATAGCCGTGTATCACGATACCCTAAGCCAGCCAAGTATTAAGCTAATTAACAAGCTATCACATAAGCCAGCACCGCTGCCGATACAGCCGTGTATCACGATACCCTAAGCCAGCCAAGTATTAAGCTAATTAACAAGCTATCACTTAAGCCAGCACCGCTGCCAATACAGCCGTGTATCACGATACCCTAAGCCAGCAGCCGAAGTAAAGAGTGCGGCAGAGAATGCAGGAAGGCGCACACTCTGCCCGCGAGGTTGCCAAGGAGTCGAGCCAAGTGAGCGGGCGGTGATCTGAGCGGGCGACCTTGGGGCTCACATTGTTCCTGAGCGGCGGCCAATGTGATTTGTTCTCTGCTAATGTGATTGGGTCGCCTTAACCCACAGGTAATGGGATTGAAGCACATTAACTGCAAGAAATGTGAATGGGGAGCATTAACCTGCAGGTGATGTGACCTGGACGCATTAACCTGCAGGTACTACAATTGGGATGCGTTAACATTCGGCCAATGGGATTTGTTCTCTGTTCACTTGATTGGGGCGCGTTAACTTGTAGGCAATCTGATTTGTTCTCTGCTAGTGTAATTGGGATACATAAACCTGCAAGTATTATGATTTATTTTGCTCATGTGATCGGGGCTCGTTAGTTTGAAGGTAATATGATTTGTTATCTGCTGTATCATAAGAGAGCCTTAACCTGTAGGAAAAGCGATTTACTCTTCAAAAATGTGGTTGGGCAGCATTAACCTGTTGGTAACGCGAGTTCTTCTCTGCTAATTTGAATAGGGTGCACCAATGGCAAGTAATTTAATTTATTTCTTGCCGATGTGATAGGAACACAATGACCAGCTGGTAAGATAAATCGCTCTGCTGATATACCTTACCTTTGATACCTTTAATGATACTTCAGACGAGGGCAGGTGGCGTTATGCACGCCGCCCATCTTGTGCAAAGGTGATGCTGCAGTCCGTGACCAGCGGGGTGGCTAACAGTGAGTTATCCCCACAGTTCACGTAGCCGCTTACAGCAGGTTTATCTGGTACTTTTAGTAAGTATGCGTCCAGAAAGCTTTTAAATTTCGTAGTCTCTGTACCGGTGACATTTCGGATGGGACGTGGCATTTTGTTGAATAATCTCCACACTCGGACCAAAGAACTATTAGAATACTTTGTGGCTATCGCATCACCACCAGTTTTGATCGGAATCCGCACCTCACAAGTGCGACCAATGCGGTTTGAGTGTTTGGCCTGGATTCGCCCATTGACGTTGACAGTAATTCCTTCTATAATTTTCTAAGCATATATGATTGTGAAGCGCTCGAATCTCCTTTGAATGGAGTACATTTGAAGTTGAGCGAGTCTTTCGTGATAGCTTAAATCTTAGTACGGAGCCTAAAACCGTCACTTGCTAGAGACCTAGCGGAGCTCCGCGAGATTCAGAAAGGCAAACGAACCGTAAGTTTCTCCACTTGTCATAAGTTAGGAACCGTCATAGTCAACAAAGGTATTCCTGAGCATTGTGTCTGCCTCTCGTGAAGAGAAAGTTCGAACCACCCATCCGCGGTCACTTCTATGCAATACATAGTTTTCTAATTGAACTTCTGCATCGTTCACTGCATCATCTAGATGAGTCTCAGTAACGGCAAAGAGTTTAGAACCTGCAACATTTATTATATCCAGCAGTACCATTTGTTTTCTGTAATTTTTCGTTAACAGGCCTCGTATGTTCATAACATGGACATTGCTAAGTATTTCATCTTTATTTGATTTCAGATCCTGGTGTTCATTCTGATTTGTTGTGATAGTATGGCTGTTTGCATTTTCAGTTGATGAGTTGCTCCAGGATCCTACCCCCAAAGTTGTGTAGGATTTTCCACTCTTGGTGGAATCCAAGGTGCTCTTGCCCTCCATGCTGCACTCTTTCCATATAAGTCTCCATAGACGAAATGTTTTCGTGGTGTCTGTAATTTTTTTTTCATATTTTGCAAATCTCTCCTCACATCTTGATTGTACACACTCATATCACGGTCATTCGTGGTAATATCTCTTTCCACATTGTACTGGTGGTTATTTTCTCCGTACTTAAGTGTTTGTATACGATTTGAGTTTTGCCATGGTCTCCCCAAATTTTCTTTCCCCTCGATCAGCGTGGGTGTGCCTATTTATGGTGGTCAGTGGGAGCCGTTCGAATGGTGCCTTTCAGTTGTATTTCAGGACATAGTCCAAGATATAGTTGGGGTACTGAGTAGTAACCTGTAAACAATGTGGCCTCTCTTGAAGCAATGTGCTTAAGCGGCATGCAATAGCATGTATCCTCAGCTATTGTGATCGCGGCACATTAACGTAAGTGATAAAGTGATCCTTACTCGGAGGACTATGTTGCCACACAATTTATGTCACACCGCCGTACTGTGGGTCTTGCTGTCGCAATGCTGCAGATTCTGGCAGCCACAGCGCCAGGCTGGAGAGAGGGTACTGCATATCTCTGGTCCAAAACGTGGCCCACTTGTTCCAGATCTCGACAAAAGCTCTCCCATGCTTTGTCATCGGAGTAGTCACCTATTAGCTTCGTAGCTCTTGCTCCTGGCCATAGAGTGCGAGACAATTGCTCCAGATCTCGATAAGCGGTCAGCTGAACTTAACGACTAGAGGTAAGTCCTGTAGCTTCACGACATCTGAATCGGGCTTTGTTCTTCGGTGCAAAAACTTATCAGTAAAATTGAGCCACACATAGATAAGTCTCACGGTGTTTGCTGCGTTGAGACATTCTCAATTTTAGTCACTGAAAGAAATTTTTGTGCACATAGAGGCATTAAAATTACATGCATTTTTGTTCCAAAAACGAAACACGTAAGTGCATCATAAATATGCTAAGTGCATCATCATGATGCACTTTAACTAACTCCACTGGAGTTATAGTAATAATCATGTACTATCTTGCATGCTGTAATTACACTTAACGAGTCATTCCTTTTGCTTTAATTGTAGAATTTAGAAGTTCAAAATATTAAAGGAAATTAGAAGCCAGCGCTTTGAGAATCCGAGAATCGAAGTCAGCCAGAGAGAGATATTTCATTCCTCCGCAGCACTGACTTCATGTCCTGTTTTGCGCACTACCAGTGACATATCGTCAAAATTTTAGAATATTAAGGTATAATGAAATCTACGTTTGGTTTATCCAGTGTATGCGAGGTAATAAATGGTTATTACTACCAGAATAGTAAAGTTAGCGAAAGTGCATCATGATGATGCATATAGGGTCTTATGATGCACTTGGCACGTTGATGATACACTTATGTGTTTCGATTTTGTGACAAGGCCCATGATGCACCAAGATGCATCAGAAACAGGTAAAATTGTTGCACCTGAAGAGAAGAAACTTCGAATTACTATACCGATCTGCGTGTTAGTATGTAACGGCGTCTCGCTTCGCACGGGTAATTAAACTACAAGGTTTTTGTTCACTTAGCTTTTGTAAAAACATGTTTTTTCTGACTGAAATATGATTTCTGTCTGTGGCGATGACTATACCAAACTACGCCATAAAACACCTACGTACATCCTGATGCTTCTATTGGAAACACCTACGGCACCAAATTTTTTTTTAGTGTATATTTGTAACTTTGCGGCGGATTCATCTGGTTTAGTAGAACATTGCTTTAATATTATATGCTGCGATGCACGTAGAGTGCAGCAGAAATACATTCGCAACGGTGCAGCTCAAGTGAACCGCGCAAGCGTGCAACACTGCACTGCAACTCACGACTGCCGCCCTGCCAAGAATTCGTAAAACAGACCCTGTCGGGGACACAACAGATGCACAGTAAACAACTGCACCTCTAAAGTGGACGACGCAGCAGTGGACTTAAAACAAACACGTCCATCAGTGAGGCAGGGGTGTTGCGCAGACCTTCTTCTTTGTGGTAAGAGGGAGACAAGGAGGAGGAGGAGGAGGAGAAGAAGAAGTATTTGCTAATTTTGGCCTCACGAATTTGTTTGTCTCTCAAGGCGCGAAGGAGCGAAAGTGTTTTATTTTTCTTGGGAGCTGGGGTGAGATTGTTGCCTAGCGTGAAAGAAGAAGAAGAAAAAATCAGTTGAGGAATAGGAAAAATGAATCGGTGCGTGGGTCGTCCTAAGAGTTAGCAATAGTTCAAGAACAAATGAATCGGCGAGGCTTTAAAAGTTAGCAGTAGTAAAATAAAAAATAAATTTGTACTTGAAGCGCAATAAATTAGCTGCGTAGGATATTGAATTCCGGGCTTGCACCTGAAGCACCTTAAAAATCTACAGGTTCTCTGTGCCTGAAGCTTCCTGAAGGTCAGTAATAAATCAATGCAGGAAGCTTCCTGAAAATCTCATAAATTTGTGCCTGAAGCGCCCTGCAGGTCAGTAATAAATCTGTGCATGAAGCGAGGAAGAAAAGTCAGGCATAAATCAGTGCCGACGGAGCTATAAAAATTCAGTAAAAATTTATACGCGAGGCACAATGAATTGCATTCATAGTACGGAGAAGAATAAGCTTGTGCCGACGAGCCCTAAAAGCTACTGTTAGTAAGAAACTGTTTTCCTGCAGAGGAAAAAATGCTTCTGCATTTTTCAAATAAATATATAGTTTTTTATCATTTGATGAAGAGTAGAATGAAAGAGCCTAGCGGTTGATGAATCCATAATAAATTTCATCAAATTATTTGTTTTGATGTCGGCAAATACAAAGCTATGACGGCAATCTAAAGTGATAAACGCTAAATTGAACTAAAAAAACATAAAATACATCAGTTACAATGATTCTTGGAGTGCAACATTACACTTGCGTGGAAGTGATCCCGAACGATTAACTGAAAGAACGTTACATACAATTTTTCATGAGGAAACTCGTGCATATAACGCGAGTGGGAATATTGATGGAAACGTAGAAAGATATTGCATGGTGTTAACTTTAATATGTATATCAATGTAACTTGGATAGCCTTATTATTGGAAAGGAAGTCAAGGGTACAGAAAAATCCACCATGGCATCAAGCCACCGAGTTCATACAAAGCAACAGTAAAAGATCGTAGAAACATATTAAAGTATTGCGTTTTGATGTGTTGAGTACGGATGTTACTGCAACATTCTGAAGAGCTGCGCATACATTCTGATTTCAATGTTCCACGAGTACCATCCACTGCGTCTATGACTTGCTGCTGTATTTTAAGCGCACCTCAAATTGTTTCCAGGACATCATACACGTGGCACGCTTTCTTACAAAAATATCGCTTTAGGTTTGCTTGGGATGGAGTTAGAATGATATATGTTAAAGGTCGGCTACATCTTGGAGTTGCAACCAGGGTGCATCGAGAGAATCCAAACAGTTACCGAATATGAGAGAAACGGACAGGAATTTTTTTTATTGTCAGTAACGGCTCCAAGGGAGGAAGGGCTGAGCCCCGCCCCCCCACCAATGAGGCAAGCACCCCTTAGCCCTCCAATAATGTTACCATTTAACCATTATGCCGGAGACACAAATGTACAACGACGCCCGCCCAACTGGTTGCTAGGAGGAGCAGCTCGCGGGCCATTTCGATATATATTTAATGTCGGTAGCATAGATATCGTGGCATAAATGACGTCACTGCCCCGCAACCTTGCATCAAGTTGTCTGTGGAAATACCTAGTGTGTCCCAGGAATTAGACTCGTTTATGCATGAAGCCCCTTTCCATTTTACTCCAGCCCCTCCCCCCCCCATGCAAATTTCCTGGGGTTGCCCTTGTTGATACTAATTAACCATCAACCGCTAAGTGTCAACTGTTCTTCTTTACGTTTCTAACGATACTGGTACTATTCCCACGAGACACGTGATATCGGTCCGTAGTTTTATGATTCAGAATGAACAGTAAAAAGTTTATTCTGGTATAAAATCAACTCCCTGCAGGATCCGCATCGATCACACATATCATCCAGCACCTGATTACACCAGTCCGTATAATACTCGCTTCACACGCTAGTCATTTGCCTTGCGTTCGCGCTTCAAAGTGTCCGAATGCGTTGTTTCTATTTATTAAACAGCAGAAAGGCACATTGCTTACTGAGTTCGAATTCGTTCCAAAGTCGAAGAGAAACCCGAAACTTTGCTCTAGTGACCCTTACTAAAGCCCGTCCACACCGCCGCAAGTTCGCACGAAACTCACTCATGCGATTTCGAAAGAGGAAGCGAAAATCGTGCGGTAGTGACCACTCTTCTGTAGCGTACGCAACGGTTGTTTATAATAATAATAATCACTTATTATATCGCATGCGATGGACACACTTAACGAAGTTCACTAGTGACTTAATTCGAAATTTTTGAAGACCTGGTTGTGTGAAGAGCAGGAGAAACAGCAAATGGTGAGAGTCGATTTGAGAATTCCTCGCCGTACTTCCCCTCACCTCTCGGTGCCCGAGAGCTCCAAGCAATGCAAATCCGTTGCGTTGCGTTGCGTTTAAGATTCGAACCCAGGTCGCAGAGGGTGCGATACAGAGACGCAGTCACTTCGCCACCGTTGTTAGAGTTGATGAATGCTTCGTTGTTGACGTGATTTTTACTGTCTCCCCATCCCCATCTCCCATCCCCACTACTATTGCGTGAATAGAGTGGATCCAGTGAACGATGACGTCCTAGTTGCAGTGCCCCTCAACTTTATTGGACGCACTGAAGGTGCCATCGATTGACTTGGCAAAGTTTAGGTAAGAACTTTTAAAAACCAGAATTTTGGAATTCCTGGGCTTCAGATAAGAGAGTTGACTTTGCTACATTAAATCTTGTTACCGGTGTAGGTAGCGACCCAAATACGCTTGAGACGACTGGAAACTCCAATTCACAAAGTAATATCGAATTTTTTTTGCAGTCTCATTGGTAATCGACTAAGGTTTAACGCACGAAACCAAATCAAAAGGGCAAAGCTAGCGCACATGCCTGAAGTTCTGGAGAAGTAAAACTGATGGAGCTTAATTTCACCAGCTAATTGACGATACCTTTATACTAGACTTCCTCCTCGTGTGTCGACTCCAAGAGTTAGTTAATGTAAACAAACTCCAGCCATATTCTTGCTTCACTGTTGGCGAAGTAAGCCTAACCGTTCCAGTTCTGACGTTATTTTCAGGTACCTTGACCTATTAACCCTTTCGGTACTGACAGTATCTACAGATACCGAAACCTATCTACACTTCCGGTACTGTCGGTATCTACAGATACCCCGGGGTATCTACAAATACTGTCAGTGCCGAAAAGGTTAAAATGCCTGTATGAGAAGCAGCAGATTATTAGTGCAGTGTACGGTGCAGCATAGAGATCCATACTGACAAAGTAAAAGAACCTCTTCAGGAGGTTCCCGCAATATTCCTAGGCAGCAATAAAAGAACCTACATAAACAAAGTCATTTATTTCTCTAGACTGGTTCAGACGATTGTGACCACTCATCGAAGGAAATAATAATATGCCTCGTCTACCTCTACCGGCCATTACATTCAGTGCTAAAACAATCGTCGAAACCGGTCCTGTTATAATTCACGATGTATAACTTTGAAAATATTTTTTACACTGCAGCTTGATCTTCCATTTCAAATTGGAAAAAAATGAGCGCAGCTAATTTCACGTTAGCAATGTACAGTATTGCTATCGCCATTCCCATGTTAGCAAAAATTAACGGTTTATTTTTAAAATTAGCTCAAGAACCGTCGTCAATAAACGCTCCATGCCACTCAGCCTGATCCAAAATACAGATGCGCGTAGACTGGCTATATTATGCACTGCCAATCAAATGTTCCATTATGATTGCCAATTTAGCGATAAACTCGCTAGATCTAGAGACTTTGGAGCCCGGTTCCTGGCAAAATTTCTCATCTAACGACTCGCGCGTATTTTCGGCAAACACTGCGTTTTACCGCTGTAAGTGTAAATCAGTGGAAAACATGAACTAAAACGCTATGAAAATCTAATTTATTGGCACTAAAAAGCATTTTGGTTATAAAATTGTGCCGCATATTGCGTACATATACGCACAAAAAGTCAAAAATACATACTGGCATCATATTCTATTTCTAGCGGTATTTTGGAGATCATCTAGACTCTAGAGACATTTGGCAAGTACCATTTGGCAACACTGCTGTTCTATGCGTGTCCAGAAAGTGGACAGACAAACAAGTAGCTAGTATGACTACACAGCAGTTAACTTTTATCTGAAGGTGATTATTAAGTACTTACTTACCCTGAGCACAGAGAGAGGTAACCCCACGTCCACACCTCCTTGGAGGCGGAAGCCCCAGGGTTGGTCGTGGCCGTCGCGTTCTAACGTTACCTGCATTGACATCTCTTCGATTTACAGGTAATAGGCACAATATATAAAAATAACTCACTACTGTCACAATAGTTCAATGTTTTTTCTATCAGTTTTTTTCTGTAACAGCTAGAACCGTTTTACTGTCTCGGCAAGACGAATTTCAACTAGCTTTTTGAGACTTGTTATTCTTGATGGATTGGTCAAGTCCGCAGGAAGGTTTTTTTCTTTTTCTTAATTTTCTTTTTTCAGATTTTCAGCGGTAATGTTCGAGTTGTAAATTTTCTTTCTAACTCTGCCTGTTCTTTATTGTACGTAGAAGGGATCAGATAAAACACACCGACACCTGTTCGAATCCGCAACTTTCGATTTCGCGGGACGACGAAAACAACAAAAAAATATTTTTTCGACAAGGTTCAATGTTCCGCAATCTCTCAACAATCACGAGCACTTAAACACAACAAGAAAATAAATATAATTATAATATAAAGAAAGTTATTGAGAGGCGGTAACAATAGGGACGATGCCGTCAGCCACTGGCGCAAAGACTAACTGCAGTGCCAGGGTATGCAGGGGCGCCTGCCGCCCGTTGGTGGTGGTGTCTCTACTGCATTGAGGTCCCCCCTCTCCGTACCCCCCTGACATCCCCCCCCGACACCATCTTCGCCGTCAGTCGGTGTCTATCGCCGATTTTATGAGAGTTGCGAAGTGATGCTCGGGTAACTCCGCCCAGCACATTCGGGTGTGATCCAAGAATTATTTAGAACTGTGATGTTCGGATGCTCCGGAAACTCTACAAACTCTACATGGAGCATTCGGGTGTGATTGAAAAATTATGTGGAATTGTGATGTTCGGCTTATACCATCTAGAGTAGAAAATGATGCTCGAGTAACTCCGTCTAGCACATTCGGGTGTGATCGAGGAATTATGCAGAATCGTGATGTTCGAATGCTTGTACATCGAGTCAGAATGGTGCAAGTGATGCTCGGATAATTCTTCCTCGCTCATTCGGGTGTGACTAACACAGTCAGCAACAATAGGGAAAGTCTGTAGAATTTCGAATGATGAATGTGTTGCTCGGGTAATGCGGCCCAGTGGAATCCGGTACAGTCAGATTGAAAAATTCAGAGGAATCATGAACTGCCAAGTGTTAGGTGAACAAATAATTAAAAGAAGACCGGAAACTATTAGCACTAAGGATAGGAATGCGTACAGCTCTGTCCGTAACGTTTATTGTAATGACAGTACACAGAGAAGTCACTTATATCAAGCTAATACAGTACTACACAGAGAACTGGCTAGTTATTGAAAGACAATATTTAGAATATTTAGAAGTGAAGATCAGAATAATGCAGACAAACACATTCCGTTGCGATTACTAGAAAGACAGTGTATTGTCCTTTAGAAGGTCAAAGAAGCTAGTACATGTGCTACGTAAATGCCTGTGATAAAGTAAACCCGAAACAGTTTCG
>LQNS02277100.1:8768287-8782843 GCA_001587735.2 Parhyale hawaiensis
CACAGGATCAACGCGCATGGGAACAGCAAGTCGGAAAAGAAGAGTAAGAACAGATTGAAGAAAGATCAGTAGGAGTAAAAGATGGGAAGGAAGCAAAGTGGGCACGAAAGACAGCCGTCCCGAAGGCCTAGCTATGAAGAAAATAATCTCAGCCACAGAGTGTGATCGTGCAAGCAAGATTCATAGCTGCAGACCCGCAGAGCCCGGCAACGTTAAGTTAGGACATGATAGGTTATGGATTAGGGTGGCCTCTGAAGCTTTGGCTGCTAGAAGTTTGTGACTCCTGGAGGAGGAGTCCGTAGCAATGGAGGGTGTGGCTCCTTATTTAGATCATCATTTTTTTATGGGAACCTAAGAAATTCTAGCGAGCCGTTGCGAGCGGATAGTAGCAGCACATCTCTTGCACAGCAAATGGCTCAATTCTTAGCCCCCTAAATGCCAACTAGAGATGTCCTCAGTTATCGATCGTAAGATGATCTTGCCCCAAGGGGTTTCTTCTTTCTCTACAATAATCTGGAGAAGAAGAAATCCACACAAACGCAAATGTCTAAGACAATTTTTGATGAAGAACCCATAGCTACATGTAGCACGCCAAAGAGTGAAGACCCCTAAAGGGTTCCGTGAATAACTATTCATGTAATATTATTTTCGTTTCGTTGAGCTGTTAAAAAGTTCTCGCTTTACTTGTTTACCCTTCATATGGCACCTAAAGCTACAAGCTACAGTAAGACTAACAAAGGCAGCTTCTCAGCTACAGCTATAGATATAAATAGAGACTAGATACAACACTTAAGGTTATATTGATCAGAAGGTGATGTTATAGAGGCTAAGGTCAACCCAGATGAGTTTCCCTGAGCAATGATCAACTAAAATGAGTTTCCCTTGGGCACGGTCAACCCAAATAAGTTTCTCGGAGCTACAGTCAACCCAAATAAGTTTCCTTGGGCTACGGTCAATCCAGATGAGTTTCCTTGGGCTACGGTCAATCCAGATGAATTTTCCTGGGCTACGGTCAACCCAAATGAGCTTCCCTGGGCCCCAGTCAAATTAAACGAGTCCACCGAGACTACAAAGCCTACTTGAAGAGCAAGACTTACGCTAGAACTCCACCTCTGGCCTCGACAGCAAAAAAAAAATGCGTTATCGCAACACCGGCACGTCTTCCCGTGCATCAGAGGGAACAAGACAAGTGCATCTTTCGCATTGCAACAGCACACCAAGACAAGCTCTCGGCGCTGATGAACCTGCTGGTTTCGGGACACTTTTCTGCATTGCTTGTTGACGTCACTACAACCATACCCAGGCCCAACATTAGCCAATAAAGCGAGGTCAAGAGGGTAGTGACGTCATCATGAGTAGGCAAGTGGTGCCGTTCAGGCGTCGATGCAATACATAGTACAGAAAATCCGCAATGCATTCCGAACGCCGGATGCCGTGGCCACATCTGCATTCGCGAGAGCAACTCGAAGCGAGAAGGGGGAGCTCTTCCGTCGTCCTGAAATATGTTTGAACTTGGTAGCATAGATACGGTGGCATGAACGACCCGCGAGCTGCTTATCCTCGTATCAAGTTGTTCTTGCGAACATATTGTGTAAGTCCCGGCAGATGTCTACCGACCCACCTAATATTGCATTGCGCCGAACACCCAATGAGGAATGTGCAGCATGCGCCGAACACCCAATGAGGAATGTGCAGCATGCGCCGAACACCCAATGAGGAATGTGCAGCATGCGCCGAACACCCAATGAGGATGTGCAGCATGCGCCGAACACCCAATGAGGAATGTGCAGCATGCGCCGAACACCCAATGAGGAATGTGCAGCATGCGCCGAACATCCAATGAGGAATGTAAATTTCACCATAGGTCTTAATCCTCGAGCAGCACAAATTTATACGACTGTGGAGAACAGAGACACACAAAAAGGTACATCAGTAGGAGTATAAAGAGCGACAAAATAGGCGCTATCAGAAGAGAGTCTGAGGTATATCACAATAACTACAAAATCTAGAGCTAATACACAAAGTAGTTCTAGGCAAGGTAACATCCGGAATGTCTTAGATATAGGCAATAGAGTATATTAGTCTCTTAATAGTAAATACTATTCGAATATAGCAATCATTAGGCAGATTGAAACGAAAACTGAAATCATCATCATTGAAATAATCTGAAAATGCAGAATATTATGGTTAAAACAGTACAAATTACAAATAAATAGATCATCAAAGCAGACCAGAACAGTTTTGGTCTGCTTTAACCCTTTAATGCCTCAATAGAACATCACTTTTCGTAGGAATAACACTACATGTAATGTCATCACATCTTTACCGTAGGCACTAAAGGGTTAAAGATTTGTGTTTGCAGCTTACTGAATACCACAAAATATGTTGTTATTTTCTACATTATTTTGTTGAAGATGAATTCAGTTCTCGTTTATAACTACATCAGGAAAGTTCATATACCATCACGGGAACAAAGTCAATCTGTCTCGAGCAGAAAAGCCTACCAAGATTTTGATCGTACAACATTACATTTCACGACTTATTGGGTTACACATGAGTAGCAGTGATTATAAATTTTTTTTTCTAGTTGAGAGAATTAGTGAGTAGGTAGTTTCTAGGGGCCAGGAGTCGGAGCTGGAAACCGGCTAAAACTATATTCCACGCACGGCTGCCACCTCCCCCACAGTCCGTGACCCGCCTCACTAGACAGGCTGCGGCACACACAACTGCTTGCCAACCCCTCAATGCTATTCCGGCGTAGTCGAAGAGGGAAATGGCAGCACAGACACACCTCCACCTCTTTACTTGCCGACGGTTGCCCGCTACTGAAGCATTTCTAAGGCCGCAGCCAGTGGGAATTTTGAGACATCCCATGACCTTTGGAAAACCCATGCTTCAGCAATCCTGCGTGCGGAAGGACAGATACACAGACGGGCTGAAAACTCTGCATCCCCGCGGATATTGGGCGGGCTGTAGCCAGGAGTCAGAGTCTGACTGGATCTACATATTCGACTCCGCAATGCTACCAGTCACTGTTAGATGCTAAAACCATGGCAGCATAATGAAGTCAGAAGCCAGAGTTACACCACGCAACTTATGCGCGGAGGTTCAGCTCTGAAGTTCGCTCATAAGGGAGTTGTAGTAGAAGGGTCATTAGCGTAGCAGAACTAAATGGCATCGCGCCGAATTCTCTATATATTTTCTCAATTGTACTGCCGGAAGGTCTCGACTTTAATGCCAACTCTAATCAGTTTTGTTGGTATTGAGCGTGTTACTGCTATTTCCTGCCAGCGTGCTACTACTGGCAGGAAATAAGGCGCAGAGCATCTCCAACGCCACACGATACGGTTGGTCAATCAGTAAGACCGCACAGGGTCAGCCCTCGGGGTCTTGAGGCCCATATATATTCTGACAAAGATAGGGTCCGCTACCATATGCCCCTGAAGTCTTAGAAGTGGGAAAGAAAAAGGAAAAATAGAATACAGCACGAGTACGAAAGTGGAAGGAAGCAAAAACGTCCCGATGGCCTTGCTAAGGCTTAAGTAACGTATAAGGTGCCTCTGGAGTCGCTGCTCCCCATAACATAGGATGGGCAAACGTAACTAACTTAACCCTAAGGCCAACCCTATGCCCCCTTTAATAAAATATTTCATCATTCTTTCTAGCCACGATGACAACAAACATAATATAACCGCACAGCTGTGCTGGTCCGCCGCTGCTAAAAAATACAACACTATTGTACTAATAAAAAAGGGATATAAATAAAATATTCTATAATTTTTCTCAACCACAAAAATAAGAAACAACACCAAATAACAGCACTACTGAGTTTGTCAGCCGCTACTAAAAAAGTAACACTATTAATACAAAACATACATAAATAAAATATTTAATAACTTTTTTGTGTATCTTCGATGTGTTTTAATGATATTCTCAGCATCAGGAGTAAGTAGGGGAAGAAATTCAGCCTATGTAATTCTTTTTTTTTTTCCATGACAGGCTCTTAAGCCCGTTGATTTTTAACATACCTATCCTGACAGTGGATCAAAATCCTAGACATCGTCTAATTTCTGGGAATGGGTCACTATGTTCGTCTATAGCCTAAAATCTAATCTTACAGGCAGCGTTGCCGAGTCAAACGTTGGGTAAGAGAAGAAGCTAGAGTCGGACGTTCTCTCTCTCTCTTGCTTCAGGAGTCGGTAGAAAAGGACCTATTTTGATAACCAATTAGGGTCGGGGCGTAGGTCTATCTACTGCACCACTTTTCATATTCAGAAGTGCTATTCCTAAGAAAAAATGATGCAGTAGATTAGTCTACGCACCGGCTCAAGTGAGTTAAGAATTGTAGTCGGAGGTTTTTGGCATTTCAGGAGTCGGCGTCGGAAACTGGCTGGATTCATGAGTCGCAATCAGACTTGGTCTCGCCGACTGCACAACAAGCACGTGAATTTTTGACACTTGTAACAATGCTGTTGAAAGATTTGTAGCATAAAGAATAGCCTAAAAATGCCATACGTTTGTGCCACAGTTATCGACAGATACGAGTAATATGCAAATGAAGCGCATTTTATAATTACCGGTTCTTTTCTCAACTCCAGGGTTGGCACCAGTAACGGGTAGCACTACCAAACATATATAGTGGGGATATTCCAAACTTGTATGATGAATGATCTGTAATACACATTGGGGTTGTATCCATAAGGAAGCTAAGCTTATTAAAATCGTGTTTTAGATATTAAAACAAATCAAATATAAAAAGAACAAAATTCGCTGTTCAGGTCTTAATTACGGAGTACATACCGTAATTCAATAGAGAAATAAATGCATTTTTGGGATTAAATGTAATAAACGGGCGCTAATTTCCTTATCCCGTCTCAGATCCATCAGAAAAACTGTATTTTCTTTTTCATTCTCAGATAGTAGATGAACAGAGGAACTTCCGACTTTTGTAATCAAATAAAATCGGATACGAATTTCACAGGCGTGTTTTCAGGCGGGTTCCATTTCCTATTTTGAATCGCAATCCGATCATAGATCGCTCCTCCCGGCAAGGAAAGAAAACCTACCTTACCATATGAACTAACCTCACAGCACGGGGGGTGCGACCAATTGCAACACCTGCGGTAAGGCACTAGGGTTACCCCCCGGAAAGTGTGAGGCATACTCACGTTCTGGCAGCGATAGGCTATGCCACAATATCGCCTTCGGGGTTGAGACTACCAACTTGTACCTCACATGCACATCCACCCACTTCAAGAACAGGTGGGTAAATGTACCTGTATACAATTTTTGGGCCCTAGTGGCCATTTACCTGCAGCACGAACAAGTGCATGTCGATATCCTAGTCCTAGTCAAGGCGGCTTTACCTGTAACCCCACGAAGGGTAAAAAGAAGCTGGTACTCAGGCCGGGTACAGTGTACAGCCAGATACGGCCGCCATGCCTCTACAGTATTACACAAACCAATTCCAGGTAGGTTACCAGCCTCCTGGAGCGTTACTGGTTAACCCTCTCGCGATGTGGAACTCGAACGCACGAGGGGATAATCTGAACCAGGATAACGATTCAAAGCGCAAAGCGATTACGTTAACAAATCAATACGTTTGTACGTTACAGTGCTGCTCTGTAGACATGTTCAACAGTGACCGAAATATACTCGCGTGAGAGGAAGGTCTCTTGCTCCGCGTGGGCAGTGAGCTGAATGCCGTTGCAGTTTAGCGGGAGAACCCTCCCTACAGAGGCGGGGGGCATGTTAAACAATAAGATAGCGCAAGCGTCGATGCTTCGTGTCAGATCAGTTTATAAAGCGCTAGTTTTTGTTCCGCATCCTAGATAAGTTTAACTACAAGAGACGCATGTATCTTAGCTGTAGTTTACATTATAGTCTGACCATTTTATCAAGGCAGTTCCGTCGTGGTTAAATTCCTCTATGGCGTTACTAATTCTATGGGTATTTCTGAGATATGGTTCGGCATATATCTTAGCCCCACCCACTACCTGTATATACAGAAATCACAGAAATACCAATAGAATTGCCACCGCTATAGAGGAATTTGACCACGGCCGAACTGCCTTGATAAAATGGTCAGACTATATAGTTTTCAGAAACAAACGACAAGCTAACTTTCATAGCTGCGTTCCAATCCGATTGATTGCACACGAACCGCGTCGCTCGTTAGTGGCGTTAGGAGATTCCAAAAAGACAATTTTGCCTAGTCGGGCTAGCTACAGAAGACAGACTTATGATAGCAAAACCCAAGCTTTCATGCCGCGTCTTAAACTTTAAACTAAATTTCCAAAAATAGTCACTAGTTTTACTCTCGAGTTCCAGACCGGTTTTCTATCCAAGCGAACCCAAAGTTTTTTGTTGTGCCACTACTTGACTTAGAAATATGCTTGCTACGGTAGCTACAATTTTTCCATTTTCGATTCCTAGTTGCATTTTAGATTCATTTAACGAAAAAATTACTACGTGTCATTGCTGCCACTAAAGACTAGTTTCATTATACAAGAGGCTAGCTTGTCTCCGGTGCTATGGACTAGATCTAAAAACTCTTCAACGCCCAGGTGGACCACTGGGTCATGCATGAAATAGAGCTATTTCCTGCGAATATTGATGATTAGTGTAAGTAGGCTAAACAGCGTGGGTCGTAAACTGGGACGTGATGATCTCATTAGCATCTTCTAACTGAATAACTTCTAAAGTCTCCTCAGGTTCATCGAAATAGTGAAGGGAATTTTTGTTAGCGTGAAGAGGAAGGTGCGAGTAGCGACCTGAGGGCTGCACCTGGTGACCCGCAGGCCACCGGCCCGCAGGTCGGGGCCGGGAGGCATCGGGCATATCGGTAGGCCGCGAGAAGATAGCTACTTCGGCCTCGTCGTCCTGAAGACTTACGGTAGTCATGGGCAGTGCATTCCCGTCTGGAAAGTTTCCGTTTACAAACTTATTAGCAGCCATATCGTTTTGGTACTTGGTACCTCTCGGTAGCGAAGTACCTGCAGCGGATGGAGATCGTGAATTACGATTGACGTCTCTGAACGAGGCTTCTTGAACTGAATTTTCTAAATCAGCTTCAGTGTTGAGGGTCTGCACTGTCGCTCTATTATTAATATTGGACGCGAATTCTGAGTCTCCAGTCTCTGTACGCAATCTCTCTTCGACGACGTATCTACTTAGATCAGGAACGTCACTATTACCCAGTTCGATATGTCCTTTTTGGTCACAGTCACTGCCCGAGCTTCGCTCTCGTAAACTATCGTCTGCATTAACCATATTATTACCAGTGGAGTTCGAGCTACCTGTATGACTAGGAGCAGTATTGTTCATTTCATTATTGTTTAAAATATCAGATGGGCTTTTCAGGCCGTTGTTACTACTGATGGCATCAGTGAAACGAACCTCGGGGGAATGCGGTGACATCTTATAAGCATTTAAATGTGCCGGTGAAGACGGGGAGTCAGCACGCCTTGGATTGTTCGACTGGGTAGCTGCAATATGATTACTTCCTGAGAAGTCATTTTGGAAGCGCTCATTTTTCTGTAATAGAGTTGGCGCGCTGCGCAATTGCATCAACTCTAAATTGCTCTCGAAAACATTCATATAGGGTCCAAGACGAGGGCCTTGCATAGCTGGCTGCACCGTGGTGCACCTCAGCGCATTGCCATCGTCAGACAGTACAACAGTGCTCGTATATGCACCGTTGTCAGTGTCGGTTGAAGTCGCTGCCTGACTGTAGGACACACCGGGTTGAGTAACCAACTGATGGCCCAGAGTATGGGCAGGTCCTCTGGTTGTGTATCGCAGTGTGTGTTCGCCGACAGAGAGTGCAGGATTGTTGGCTAAAGCTACGGTGTCGTTGGTTGCAATTGGTGCGAAGGCTTGCATGTGGGCGGTGCTGGGTCGGTTAGCTTCTCGAAGAGCTTCCATGGCTTCAGCCTTGAACTGTTCGTCACGGGGAGCAGGTTTTTGCACGCACGTCAAGTCCAGCAAATCAACACTGCAAGCAGGAACTTGCTCAGTTTGACTCGCCTGCTCCACATCCGGGCTTGCATGAGCTGCAGTGGAAGTCGGAGAATTGAGGCAGTGGTGGGATGGACAGTCTGGATTAGAATCGGCAGGGCTGGGAGGTTCAGGAGACATTGCAACATCTGAAACACGACGAGGAGGATCTTCTTCCTCCTCACCATCGTCATCACCTTCACTGGAGGGCATGAGACTCTCAGCCTCAACATCAGTAGCAGCGCTGCAAGAAAAGAAACTACTTTAGGCACTGGTAAACAAATGCATGATATTGAAGGCCAGTAAATAGTTACTCTCAGCCACGGGTAGAAAATAGGTAATATCTCTAGGTATCCATTATAAGGTACCGGTAAAAAGACGTGTGCTACTGACTGAATTCAAGTACGTACATATAGTAAAGTGGGGTAAAAAATGAATTACCCACATTGGGGGTAAAAAATGGACGCCCTCTCTTGCAGTAAAAAATTCTAGATAATTTTTTACCCCTAATGTTGGTAATTCACTTTCTCCACTTTACTATATACATATATGCATTTGTAAGCACTAGTAGACAAACATATGACATTGGACAGAAAGATACAGTCATTTCCAGTCCCAGGATATTCAGGCTGCAAGGCTCTTCTGAAGCTTTATGGGAAATCACAGTGCAGGCGACTTGAAGACAGTAACAGCAGAGTCGTCTTTTCAACACAATGTTTGTTTCCCAGTTAAAAAACTGAATGGTGCTTGTGGAAGAAGGAAGCAAATAAATTAGTCTATTAGGTCCATAGAAAGATCTAAAAAGCTTTAGCTAGTAATACAAATATGATGCACAGTCAGAGGAAACGACTGGGTAAGACACAAACAGGTGCATGTCATTTTGTGGAGTTTTGGTCATAGCTAAGGGAGGACTCACAGGTCCCCCTTCGACCTCAGCAGCGGCCCATTTTAGATAATAAACTTTTTTTTTAAAACAAATGCGTATCATGACAAGTTGTAATCAAAATGTACGAAAATGGTGACGTGTGAGAGGAGAGGCCCCCGTTTGAGAGCGTATGTGACTCGTAACTTATGCCCATTCATATTCGCCATAGATCAGCATAGGACTCATTTGTACAAAAGCGATGTTACCATGTGAGTCGGTGCAAGAGCGGAGGAGTTGAAAAGCAACTGACCCGTAATTGGTTGCGTGCCGTTTGCCACAGCACAGGGACCCCACCGGGTCCCAGTTGTCGTAGTGGGTCAGCAGGGTGAGGAAGATGAAGGCCAACACGATGGGTATGGTGCCCACGTAGAACAACCAAGAGTAACTGAAATAGATACGGTACAAAATGACTGAGTCACTTACCTGTGACTATTTTCTTATGGTAAAAAGTGCAAACCAGTCGTCCTTTTTCACTACGAGGATAACTGAAGTAAGGCGACACGTCTTTTACTTAATGGAAGTTGGTCTGCCTTAATCTCTTTCGAAACAGAAATTCATAGTAAAATACCAGTTCTATCTTTGCCATTTCGCTACTTCATGAAGAGAAGCGCATGCAAGAATGTTAGAGGCAAGCATGTTGCGTTACCTGTCAGGGTAATTTCCCTTTGCTAGCCGGCCGGTATAGGCAAAACGTCTCTACAAGGCTTGTGATCTGAGCTTGATTACTTTACAGCACTTTATTTGCCTCAGAGCTTTTATTGATGAATAAAAAAAATTGTTATTATAATAATATTGACTAGTTTAAGCATCCGTGATCTAATAGAGGAATAAATGAGACGCACAGTACGTCGATTGAAGCATGGAACCCATGAACGAAGATGTTCTCACAGACGAGCAACGCGCATAGAAACAGTACGTCCGGAAAGGGAAAGAAGAGGAAAAACAGAATGTGAAAGGATAAGCAGAAGAAGTATGGAAATTAAAGGATGCAAAGTGGTCACAAAGGAAAGTAGTCCCGCAGACCCAGCTAAGGCTAAGAAGCTGCTCCCCATAACATAGGATGGGTGAACTGAGGTAACCTAACCCTATGGCCCATCCTATGCTCCCGAGGGAAGCAAAAAGCTGCATAGGCACTTTGCTAGACTAATAGGTAGCTACCAGTCAAAACGAAAATCCAAATGCGTGATTAAAATTATTTTTTTCCTTATAATGTAGCCAGAATAAGAGTACAGCCAATTCCAGTTCGGTACAACAATCCGATTCACTGTTCTGTGCTGCCAAAACTTACAGAAGAAAGTCAACGGTTTCATTCCTGAATTATTCTACGATGTCATACCTATCACTATCTTCTTGTACAAGTTTAGAGGACGATTGGTATCTCTTGTCACATTAGAATAAATTAGATTAAATAACTTCCACAAGCCGAAAATAGACCCATTCCTAGGGAAGAATCTATGTAGGGCTATTATCTTATCACTTGTTTTAAAACATGATTTATTCCACGTATCTCTTCTCTAAATGAATAATGAGTTCGATTTACACAAACAAAGAATTTTGAAAAGAGACTAAATTTGCATACCAAATTAAGCAAGTTAGCGAATCACAAACACAGATACCACTGGCGCATTATAGTAGGAATATTAAAGCAATTGTAGACCGTTGCTCTATAGTGTTATTCGCTGTGCCTGTAAGGGCGCTTACCGACTGCATGCGAACTAGCGAGCGCGCGAAGCGAGTGTCGAAATTCATACATAGCTATAGGCGTATACAGAGTGCAAGCGAGCGAGCGAACAAACACACTCGCACCTGCTGCCCGAGCGCACTATCGTCTCACGACGATTTTGCGTTCACGTAAGCTTTCCTGCGCGCGCCACCACTAAAATAAACACTACCTAGGCAAACCTAACCTCCTAACCTAACCTTTCTAACCTTAACTAACGTTATCTAACGTTACCTAACCCAACCCAACTTAGGGCTAATCAGCGATGCAGCGAGCAGCGCGGCCCACCAACTTGAACGCCGCTCACGCGCACACGATCAGCGTACACAAACACGCACACATCTCCATCGTGAGAGACATAGGGCTGCACGAGCAATCATCGCTCACAGACACGGCACTCGCAAGGTTGGTTGCCAGACGTACGATGTTTCGCAGCTCCACTGTCCAGTGAGTGTTCAGAGGCTGCTGGCAAGTAATTCGCTCGCCTGCACTCGGTATAGCCCAAAAACCGCTCGCTAGCTCGCCGGCAGTCGGTAGCCGCCCTTAGGGTACCGTACTCCTGAGACTGCCAAGCGACTTAAGAGCAACAGTCCGTCTAACAATCTACTCGATGCAGCTAATCTGATACCTCATACAAATGTGGCTGAAAATATCACAAAAATCGCTTTGAAATTAATGTAGCACAATAGTCCACACCCGTTCTGTTCTGCTGGGGTAATAATAATTTTTCAGTGCATCAATGGATCTCTCGTGCATCAGATACGTCAATGAAAGACATATGCGTTGATATTTTTGGCTTATAAAAACCTGCAACCGTCATAGAAAATTATAATACAACTGCAATTTAAGTCAAAATAGGGTGACGACTTTGGCTGGGGGTAGCAATGAAAGTAGATATGTTGTCTATACTTTTGGTCTATGTTGTTCACTAAACATAATTAGAAGCTGGTACAGGGCTAGAGTTCATACCTGATGCCACGGATGAGAACATCGGCCAACATACTCAGAGGAATGGTGAGGGAGAGTGACAGAGTGGCCACCAAGGAAGACGTCAGGAAGCAGCCCCTGCATTAAGGTGTACAGCTTTAGACCAATCCCACCAATGGCGCTTTAATGGAAAACTGATACGTGAGAACAGGGGGCGCAAGATGATCATTTCGGGGGGGGGGGGCGAAATCTTAGATTATGCAACTTACCAACAAATATCATTTTATCATAGGAATGAGTTATTAATTTTGTACGGGGTGGATGAATATTTTGAAAGTTACCTAGGGATGTAAAGAATAGAAAAGGTAAGGAAGCACTGTACTAGAACGTTTAATACTAATGCGTAATTTTTTCCATTTCATCAAAAAAAAATCATTTGAACTTTTCTAAGCAAATTTTTACCATGAACCGAACTGAATCTCGCGTACCTAGTTTAAGCCTCCGTCTCCACTACAAAAGTGATCTAACAGATGAAGAAATAAGGGACGTGGCTACAGTGTGCATATATAGACGGGGCACCCGTACAAGGTGTTGCAGACAGAATCAACGCGCATGGGCATAACAAATCGGGCAAGAAGAGGAAAAACGGTACACAAAGTGATGAGCAAAAGCATAGAAATTTAAGGAAGTAAAGTGGGTACGAAGGAAAGCCGTCCCGAAGGCTAAGCTAAAGCTCAGGAAACCTAGGTATGGGGTCGTTCTGGAGGCCCAACTAACCTCAGTAGCCATCCTATCGTTCCCGTTATTGTCATTAGCTCTATTCAAACTCATGACATAAAGAGCTGCATGAGTTTGCGAGAGCAAAATACCCCTACTGCAATGTAAGACGCGATTATCAGTTTGGAATTGTTCACATGTTGAGCAGCACCGAGAAAATATTGTTCAATCAAAAGTATTCACCGAAAATGCTCAGGGCTTACTGTAACCAGGATACCAGCCGATAGTTGAACCTTCAGTGATCGAAATTGGGCTGCAACAAGGAGCTTCAATGGGAGGAGTACGCGCAAGCCTTCCCTGGGCGAGTAAACACATGGCTTTGTCACGTGACTGAAGCTGGCGTTTGGAGATCTTAAATTGGCTGAAGTGGCAGTGGTCANATCCGCTCGGAATTTTGTCGATGGTTAATGGCTGCAAAAATTTGAGCTCAGGCCTCATTCCTACGTGAGGCAATGCCTCACGTAGGCAATGCCGCTCTCCGATTGGATAAGCCACTCAGCCAGTTTAAGGGAAAAGTTTATTCGCAACGCTCCCGTAGGATAAATAGATAGGGTGCACTCCTCTCTATTAGAACCTCCTTGGGCTGCAATACAAATTGAATAAATTTGGCGTCTGTTCAGCGTGAAGTTTCACTGGCCACGATGAAGTTCAGCTAAAGAAAGCATAATCGAAATGGATTATGCACATGGAAAGAAAACTCCAGCCAAGACTTCGCACACCCTAAACGGTTATCTCACATTCCCAGGGAGACTGAGTACCTCCGGCTGGCAAACACTAGAGGCGTTTCTCCGTGAACAACCAAAAATTCGCAACCATAAACAGAGTTATGGTTCCATTGACGAGCAACTAGAGTAGTCACAAGGACATGAGATGGTATTCAGCGCCCTCTCTCGACAAACATGACAAGATCTTATTGTAAACAAACAAATAACTATACCGCTCTATAAACAATGAGAGTCTTTAATCACGCGGTTTTGGTGTAAATTTCAGCCTAACGTAACCTATAACCATAAACAAAACTGTTTAGCCCGCATAAAAATTCAAATTCTACTCCAATCAAACAACTTCACTTTGTAAATAAACAATGTGACGTCACAACCAAGACCGATAAGCGCACTCAAAATGAAGTTGCGAGTTGTGGTCGTAAACACAACCAAAAACGAGTCTCCGTGCGGCAACCACGTTTTTGATCGTAGCGTAGACATGAATTTGGTCGTTTCTGCAACTTGTGGTTGTATTCACGCACACAACTTCGCCACAAGGAATCGCCTCTGATCTCACGGGTTGTACACAATACAGACCAGCGAGTAAATGTAGTCAATTGGGGGAATAAATAACCCAAATTAGGGGTAGTAAATGAACTAGGATTTTTTTTAATTAAAAATGGGTGTTCATTTATTAGCTACCCCTAATATGAGTTATTCATTTATTCCCCAGATTGACTATATAGCTACAGTTCAACATAGTTCAGGACTTCCTGATCAACAGGTCCGGAGATTCAAACACAGTGTCATTAGTTTAGGACAGGAAAAGTATCCGCTGAAGAAAAAGAGTACATAAGCTTCACAATAATCCTGGTATTAGCTTGACAACATCGACGTCTGTAATCGATAGGGAAACTGTGATGCAAAGCCACTGCTGTTAGCAGGTCATAGACATGTGCAGAGGGGGGATGGAAATGACACACCGGCGTTCATAAGTGAGGGGATGTGGAAGGTAGAAGTCCCAAAGAGCGATCTGCGAAAATAATTCAGAGAGAATAGAATCGGAGACCTCTCGACGTTGAAGACGCTCTGCCCATAATCACCATGAGTGGAGAATGGAGAGGAGTCATCGACCGAGTAATCCAGCACAGTAGAACAGTTGACGCTAAATGAAGTCAGGTTAGCACTGACCAGAGCCTCGCAAGTTCGCTCAGCACGGTAAGTAAAGATTTTTTTTTTTTCAAATACGTCAGCACTCACCAGAGAAAGCTGCGGACATACACTCAGCAAGATACCATTTTGTTTCCAGTAGGTCAGCACTCACCAGAGCCAGAGGAGCTCACTCAGGACGGTACCAACGAGTCCGTTGAGAGCAATATACGCCAGCTGAGGGAGGGTGGGCATACTGAACACTTCCCACCCTGTCCAGTTCAGGAAGAAAAACCCTGGCCACAGCAGAAGTGAGTTGAAGAGGCCCACGAATCCTGTGTATGGAACGTTACTTT
>LQNS02277100.1:8867715-8884756 GCA_001587735.2 Parhyale hawaiensis
AATCAAACATGTAGCCTAGACTCCAGCTACGGTAACATCAAAATCAAACATGTAGCCTAGACTCCAGCTACGGTAACATCAAAATCAAACATGTAGCCTAGACTCCAGCTACGGTAACATCAAAACCAAACATGTAGACTAGACTCCAGCTACGGTAACATCAAAATCAAACATGTAGCCTAGACTCCAGCTACGGTAACATCAAAATCAAACATGTAGCCTAGACTCCAGCTACGGTAACATCAAATCCAAACATGTAGACTAGACTCCAGCTACGGTAACATCAAAATCAAACATGTAGCCTAGACTCCAGCTACGGTAACATCAAAACCAAACATGTAGACTAGACTCCAGCTACGGTAACATCAAAATCAAACATGTAGACTAGACTCCAGCTACGGTAACATCAAATCCAAACATGTAGACTAGGCTCCAGCTACGGTAACATCAAAACCAAACATGTAGACTAGACTCTATGGCAGGCGGTATAAAAAACATGCGCACTAGATTCTCTGAGAGATAATGATATCAAAACGAAGCGTGTTTATGAATTCTGTAAGAAACCCCAATGACAATTAAAACCAAACACCTCTCCAAAACCCCTTGAGATATGGCAAAATCATGACACTTACGCACTTCAAGAACACAGCTCCAGCAATACAATTTCTCAAGATACCGTAGGATACCTCGACATCCCAAACCAGGCACGTTCCCAGTACAGCGTAGGATACCAAGGATCTAAAACCAGGCACGTTCCAAAACACCGTGTGATACCTTGACATCCTAAACTAAGCACTCTATCAGCGCCATGGGATACCAAAACATCCAAAACCAGGCACGTTCCCAAGACATTGAGGGATGTCAAGTCATCCAAAACCAGGAAGCTGGAGATATCACCACATTCAAAACCAGGTACGTTTACTGGAAACCACGAGATACAACAACCAGAACCAGGCACGTTTCCAGAACACCTTAACATACCAAATGATTATAAACCAAGACACCGTGGGATACCACATCCAAAACTGGGCTTGTTCTCAAGACAAGACACCGAGGGGTGCTCCGACATTCAAAACCAGGCACGTTCCCAAGACACCGTGGGATACCACGACATCCAAAACCAGGCACGTTCCCAAGAGTGGCACCCTATGGTGCTGTAGGTTTTGGTCCGTGCAAGGGTTCTGTGGCACCCTATGGTGCTGTTCCAAAACCAGGCACGTTCCCAAGACACCGTGGGATACCACGACATCAGATCTCGTGACCACTGCCCACTGATCTTCTCCGGAGCAGCTACAGCCTCGAGCTACCGAGGAAATGCTCATCTCAAGGTTGTAGTTGTGTACGAATTTCCTTAAGAAAATAAGGCCGGCAGACAGACTGGCGGACATAGCTGCTCCACCCATGCATCGGTCGGTGCAACAAGATCTAGATGAAGATTACCAAAGGTGGGCACTTGCAGCCCAATTTGTGGCCTTCTAGAGGAGTAGAAAGGATGTAGATCTGGATTTGTTGGGCCTTACGGCCTTTTTTTTTATTTAGGAGACTAGGCCACAGAGCCGCTGATGCCTACCTTTGTTATTTACATGCGAATAGTGACTAATTTTTTACGTCTGAATTTTTATCTGCTGTACTTTGTCGGTTAATCTCGTGTACGTGAACTTAATTTACTTCCAAGTAAAATGATGCTCCAGAAGATATTTTTACCTCTTAAAAAGCGACTGATTAGAATTATTCAGTATAAAAAGAGGAATAACTCTACATTGCATGGGTTGTTGTAATACCTGTTGTTTCTGTAGATGGACTTGGAGGTAAGTGTGGGAATTACCCAATTGTCAAACTAACTCTATTTCCGAACAAACAGTTCTTATTGGATGGGATTATTATATTCACGTATCAAACTTACCTGTTTGTTCGGAAATAGTGTTAGTTCGGCAATTGGGTAATTCCCCTAATGCTATCGCACTATCAACTTGCTTGTCCAAGTACTTTCCAAAGGTATCTTGGACTCCGACATTCCATGCTTAATCGGGGCGATGTGGAAGCTGAAAATTCGTTCATAAGTTGAACGCTCGATTGAATAGTGAAGTTCCATAAAAAGTATGCATGGGTAATGAATTTTACAACAACGGTAAGAAGAAGCTATGAGATTTCATACAGAAGACAATTTACGGATATGTTGATGAGTGTGAGTTAACGAATTTGTTGATGAGTATGAGTTAACGGATTTGTTGATGAAGAGCAAAAATGGGTGTGATGGTGGGCAAGAAAACTATTCAGGGATAAAAAGTAATGGCAGTGACGATGAGGAAAACAAGCAGAGTACACGATGGGCAAGAGCTATGGGAGTTCCTAATTAAGCTTGACGATGGATAAAAATATTGAATTAGACTATGGGTAAAAATTACTTGATCTAATAGCGAGTGAATAACAGGGAGTTCGTCACTGAGAAAATTAATGGAATTGCCGATACGTGAAAGTCAATGGGTCTGGCAATGGGTCAGAATTAGGGAGAGTAACAATTGCTGAAAATTATTGGGTTTGAATGTCCGTAAATATTGCACTGCATTCATTTAGCCAGCGAATGTTGACATTTTTACTCCAACAGATATGATCTTGTTACCCCGTAAATGACATCCAATGCGAGATAAATTCTTCTGTCACTGGAAAAGAAACATCCTGTATCTCTGAGAACATGAGAGACTCCAGCAAGTGACTCATTGGGAGAGGTATTTGACTGATATGACTCACACTACAGGAGCTGTTGAACTCAACCACGCAACTCTCACACTTCCTGTAACTTTAGAGGAGAGGGTAATCCCATAGCTGGGCGCGGCCTTGGGCAGTAATTAACTCCACGAAAGAGGTTATGTTGTTTTGCTTTGGTTTCTCAGTCAGTAATTCTGACTATTTGTTAGCAACATAACTCAAAAAGTTATTGACGGAACCTCATGAAATTTTTAAGCACTGTTAAAAATATTACGAAGGACATATAATTAACTTCAGTGTTGATCCACCGGTCTGTTTGTTTGTCTGTCCACAGTCCATCTGTTAGCAACATAACTCAAAAAGTTATGGACGGATCTTTATGAAATTTACAGGAACCGGGAGAAATGTCGCAAAAAACAGATGGTTAAACTTTGGTGATGATCGAGAATAAATCTCGCATTCTGGACCATGTTTTAATTCCGTTATCATTGCAACTTATTTGTTATCTCTGCTAAAGAGGTTATAGTTTTACCAAGGTCTACTGTCTGTATGTGTGTCTGTTAGTGACAGTGGCTCTGCATCGCACTAAAGGGCACCCGGGTTCGATTCTTCGACGCTACGCTACGGATTTACACTGCGTGGAGCATTCCGGCACCGAGAGGCGAGGGGAAGTATGACGAGGGATTCCAAATAGACTCCTAACACTAACTGCTTCTCCTGCTCTTCACAATACCAGCTNTGTACACGAATGCAGATTGTACTAAGTTGCGGCGAAAATTCCCTGCGGCGAAAATTCCTTGCGGCCAATTTTCCTACGGCGAATTTTCTTGCGGCCAATTTTCCTGCGGCGAAATTTCTTGCGGCGAAAATTCCGGACACGAATTCCCCTAATGCTATCGCTCTATCAACTAGCTTGTCCAAGTACTTTCCAAAGGTATCTTGGACTCCGACATTCCGTTCTTAACCAAGACGATGTGGTAGCTGAAAATTCACTCAAAAGTTGAACGTTCGATTGAATAGTGAAGTCCCATAAAAAGATATGCATGGGTAATGGATTTTACAACAACGGTAAGAAGAAGCTATGAGATTTCATACTGAAGATAATTACCGGATTTGTTGATGAGTGTCAGTTAACGAATTTGTTGATGAGTATGAGTTAACGGATTTGTTGATGAGTATGAGTTAACGGATTTGTTGATGAGTATGAGTTAACGGATTTGTTGATGAGTATGAGTTAACGGATTTGTTGCTGAGTATGAGTTAACGGATTTGTTGATGAGTATGAGTTAACGGATTTGTTGATGAGTATGAGTTAACGGATTTGTTGATGAGGAGCGCAAATGAGTGTGATGGTGGGCAAGAAAACTATTCAGGGATAAAAAGTAATGGAAGTGACGATGAGGAAAACAAGCAGAGTAAACGATGGGCAAAAGCTATGGGAGTTCCTAATTAAGCTTGACGATGGATAAAAAATATGGAATTAGACTATAGGTAAAAATTACTTTATCTAATAGCGAGTGAAGAACAGGGAGTTCGTCAGTGAGAAAATTAATGGAATTGCCGATACGTGAAAGTCAATGGGTCTGGCAATGGGTTAAAATTAGGGAGAGTAACAATTGCTGAAAATTATTGGCTTTGAATGTCCGTAAATATTGCACTGCATTCATTTATCCAGCGAATGTTAAATTTTTACTCCAACAGATATGATCTTGTTACCCCGTAAATGACATCCAATGCGATAAATTTTTCTGTCACTGGAAAAGAAACATCCCGTATCTCTGAGAACATGAGAGACTCCAGCAAGTGACTCATTGGGAGAGGTATTTGACTCATATGACTCACGGTACAGGAGCTGTTGAACTCAACCACGCAACACTCACACTTCCTGTAACTTTAGAGGAGATGGTAATCCCATAGCTGGGCGCGGCCTTGGGCAGTAATTAACTCCACGAAAGAGGTTATGTTGTTTTGCATTGGTTTCTCAGTCAGTAATTCTGACTGTTTGTTAGCAACATAACTCCAAAAGTTATTGACGGAACCTCATGAAATTTTTAAGCACTGTTAAAAAAATTACGAAGGACATATAATTAACTTCAGTGTTGATCCACCGGTGTCTTTGTTTGTCTGTCCATCTGTTAGCAACATAATTCAAAAAATTATGGACGGATCTTTATGAAATTTACAGGAACCGGGAGAAATGTCGCAAAAAACAGATGATTAAACTTTGGTGATGATCGAGAATAAATCTCGCATTCTGGACCATGTTTTAATTCCGTTATCATTGCAACTTATTTGTTATCTCTGCTAAAGAGGTTATAGTTTTACCAAGGTCTACTGTTTGTATGTGTGTCTGTCTGTTAGTGACAGTGGCTCTGCATCGCACTAAGGGGCACCCGGGTTCGATTCTTCGACGCTACGCTACGGATTTACACTGCGTGGAGCATTCCGGCACCGAGAGGCGAGGGGAAGTATGACGAGGGATTCCAAATAGACTCCTAACACTAACTGCTTCTCCTGCTCTTCACAATACCAGCTCTTCAAAATTTTTGAATGAAGGTAAAAGAAATCCTCTTTAAGTGTATGCACTGTATGGAAGCTAATGAATGAATATTATTATGATTACTATTATTAGTAGTAGTTGTCGTAGTAGTACTATGGATGCGTTTTTTGCACCCACGTGCACTTTTGTTACCTCCTGCCCAAGCTCGTTGGCCCCGGTATAAAACACCGTAAAATAGTAGATGGATACGATACTTTTACCTAGCCCGTTTAGGACAGTATAGGATAGTGTAGGATAGGATAGGTTTGATTAGGTACGGTTAGATTTGGCAAGATTAGGTTTGGTTACATTATAGGTTTAAATTTAAATATACATGGACAGGTTCGTTATACCGGGCTTAAGGTCTGCTAAATTGCTCTACGAGCTTCAAATTGGGGTTGTTTCTTTGGGAACGTTAGCAGAACCTAACCTAACCTACCTAACCTTATGAGACCCAACTACCAGTGCCGTGGGCTGCAGTACAACGAAAACACCAGAAATGACGTCACTGGTGCGTCATAAATCCCGTTGAAGGGAGAGTGCAAAAGCAGAAAAAAGTACCATCCAGTCCTGAAGTAGTAGTAGTAGTAGTAGTAGTAGTAACATATGTATAACTCAGAAGATAACTTCAAGAAATTTACAGGAACTGTTAGGAATGTCTCAAGGAAGGCATTATTATATTTTCTTTACAAGAAATCCTGGATTTTGGATAACTTTGAAATTTTCGTTAGCGTTGCGTTACCTGGCGGAGGTGTGCGCTCTCAGAGTGTAGCGCTATAATAGAAAGAAGAAGTCAAAGCACGGGAGTCCTTCAAAAAGTGATGCCCGAAGGATCCGAGGGGATTGCAAATTGCGTTGTTATGATGACTGCACTCATGCACTCTTGATCAGAAAGTTTTATCGCTATGTTGCAAATAATGACGGTGTGGTACTTCATGAAAGCAATCCCTGTCATGGACGTGCGTCAGAAGCAGAGAAGCGTCATTGAACTTCTCTGTGCAGAAAAAATTTGAATCAATCAACTTTCACCGGCGTCTGGTGAACGTTTAAAAAAAACATGCAGTTGCCGTCAGCGCAGTTATTTCATGGGTTTATCAATTTCAGAGTGGCGACAGAGATGTGAGTGACAAAGGGCATTCCGGAAGCCCATGCGCCCATCCGCACCGATCGACGGATCACTGTAAATGAAATGCATGTAGAACCGGTTATCAGTGCCCGTGTAAGGTCAAATATAAAGGGAAACATTCTGTCTGCAATGTATGTATAGTATAAATTTGAATGAGGTGATTGAAACACACAGAGCTGCATACAAATATCTGTGAGATAAATAAAGCTGCTTCATTGTGCATGCGTAAGTACGAAATCCAAAGGTTCTAACTTCTTTCTGTTCTCTTTAGCAGATTTTTGAAGTGCAAAAACCAACTTTTTTTAATAGAGCAAAGCGAGTGCCGGGCAGTCTGTCTAAAGTAGTAAAAAACGCAGAAGCTTCCTGAAACAAACAGTCCACTCCAGTCTCCATTTCTGAGGGACTAACCGTGCAGGTAGACCCGATTCAAGTAGAAACAGTAGAATTAACTGTAAATATCATGTAGGTCAATGGTCGCGTGTCTACCATGTTCCACCCCCAACATGAGTAAAGAAAACGTTTAATTGTACAGTTTTATTCTACCAAAACTTGCCAGAAGCATCTGGAAGCAAGCAGTCCACTCCAGCAGTCTTTAGTCCTAAGGCAACAATGCAAAGTGGAACTGGGAGAAGCCGTTCTGTAGGAACGGTTGATGACGTCATGGCCGTCACCAAATGTAAGCGGTTTGACTGCGGTCGCTCCAGGCACACATCGGCCAGATGTCCACCCACCGGCAACTGCTTGGCACGTGACATCTGCCGGACTACTGGCACTCGCTTTTTCCCGGTTTTTGCCTTATTAGAAAATATCGGGAATAAAGTTTTAAGCTTAGGTGATTTCCTCGTAAATTTGATCCTCGGGTTCCAAACTCGGGTGCCGCTATAGCGAGTGGTCAGCATACGATTCAGGGATAAAATGTGTGGCTATAATTTAGATCAAGCATATCTTCTACCTGACCCGAACGTAGCTTAGCCTAGTCTTAACCAAATTAACCTATTCTAACCTAAACCTAATTTAACCAATCTCAACTTAATCTAACCTAACACACACTTTGAGGTATGCCATGTACCTACCGCGGGGCTAAAAATCGCGTCTAGGTTTTGCTTTGCAGTAGATTTAATAAAGGATGAATAAATAAGCAAAATTGAATTTAACAAACAAGAAGGGAAGGAACCATAGATGATTACGATAAATTTACACTCTGAATAAACAATATGTTAGAAATTATAAGAACAGCTAGGTAAGTTATTTTTTCTATGATACCAGTGGCTTATCAGGTGGGCATCATCAGAAAAAAAGGAGCTCTTATGTTCTTATAGTCTATCTTTTGTCAACGTGTATTCTAAACAATGTTTTCACATTTTTACCCAACTGCTAATAACCTTTTTATTTTCATTGTTCAATTCTCAGTCTGTTTTATTTTCCATCGTGTAATGGCGGTCAATAAACAGGTTTTTACTATGGTTAGTTATACTGCGACCAGTTTGATGAACGGCAACACTGATCACATGTGAGACGGTCTGCTACTGTGAGTGGCAATACTGATCACATGTGAGGCGGTCTGCTACTGTGAGTGGCAATACTGATCACATGTGAGGCGGTCTGCTACTGTGAGTGGCAACACTGATCACATGTGAGGCGGTCTGCTACAGTGAGTGGCAACACTGATCACATGTGAGGTAAGTTGCCACTCACTGTAGCATACCAGTTACAGTGAGTGGCAACACTGATCACATGTGAGGCGGTCTGCTACTGTGAGTGGCAACACTGATCACATGTGAGGCGGTCTGCTACAGTGAGTGGCAACACTGATCACTTGTGAGGTAAGTTGCCACTCACTGTAGCAGACCAGCTACAGTGAGTGGCAATACTGATCACATGTGAGGCGGTCTGCTACTGTGAGTGGCAATACTGATCACATGTGAGGCGGTCTGCTACAGTGAGTGGCAACAATGATCACATGTGAGGCGGTCTGCTACAGTGAGTGGCAACACTGATCACATTTGAGGTAAGTTGCCACTCACTGTAGCAGACCAGCTGCAGTGAGTGGCAATACTGATCACATGTGAGGCGGTCTGCTACTGTGAGTGGCAACACTGATCACATGTGAGGCGGTCTGCTATAGTGAGTGGCAACACTGATCACGCAGCGTATGCTGGCAGTCGAAGAGTGTATATTTGTATATTTTCTGAAAGCGCATTGATATGTTTCAGTATAATAATTATGTAGGCTTGTGTGTTGAGACGACATTGTACTGAATTTTTTATACTCTTGGTACGTCGACCTTCACAGGGAAACTGAAACTTGGGACGAAAAACCTTAGTAAGCACTTTACTTCCCACCTGTAGTTATGCAATGTAATAAAGCCACGCTTTCTTAATGTTAGTGTGTGACCGAATATGAAAATGTATTTGAGTGTTCCAGCCCCGCATATTTAGTTCTTTTGCTTGCCAGGTTGGAGCCTTCCAAGGTTTCGGGGAGAGCCATTCTCCCTTCATACGTCCATGTCATTTGTCTGCTCCTAGCCCTACTAATACCAAGCTGGGTTATGTTACTACAAGTGTCATTGTCCTATTCCTACGGGAATAAATTTGTAACACAGAGAGGTGAGTACAGTTAAGTATTGTCCTTATGACGAGTTTGAAGTTTTCGTTTGCAAGTGAAGTTAACCTACTAATAACTTTGCTGAAGTAGTAAATTTTACTCTAAAATATGGACAGGAAGACAGATAAACTATATATCTTATAAGTCAATCGACAATGAAGACTGCGCAGCCTTGAAAGAATGTATCTATATATATAGTACGAAGGACAGGCGGTGATGCGAACGTGTACTGTCTATGCCCTTGACTTTTAAAATTATTTAGTAATGTACAGAATATAGTAAAATGTCACCTCGTTGCCCCCAACCGGTAGCTTCCGTATTGTGTCCCCCAGGACGGGGCAGAATCGCCCTCTCTTGTGTATCACAGAACCAATACTACGAAAACGTAAAGGTAGAATCCGTAGATCTATTCGTCAACACTTTATTTATGTATGTTATTCTTGGAATGAAATCTAAAAAATTGTATGAAAATACCGGAATTTCTGTGTGTCACGCATCTGCTGTATCTTTGCCTATAGGTGTACAGTGTCTGTTATACGTGTATGATATCTGTATCATCATGCTTGTATAATATCTGTATCATGTATACACGGTATCTGTCATGCATGTACAGTACCTGCGATGTGGCGTGTCATCTCCGTCGTAATAACATGACAATGTGGGGAAATAAATTAATTTCTAACATTCGACTGCTGGTGAGAATGTAAATCTATGGATTAGAGCTTTCGGATCATGAGAAAATCCGCCCCCTCCCTCCCTCCACACCGAGACCGGCTGTCGGGGGCATGATGGACGTTTGGAATATTTTGGAGAATGCGATCCTCATTCGCAATTTTTGGGAATCCTGTTCTTTATTTGGAAAATTTGGGGTTGCGATTTTCAGTTGCAGCAGGTGGGGTGGCGGATATATTCACCTATTCCCGTTTGTTCAAAAGTCCTTTTGCAAGTGCTGCCTGCCACTTCTATCTGTCTATAGCGTCTATTTATTTTCTCTAATATTGTTCATTACCGCAAGATCCACAAAATGTTGAAATTAACACAGTGGGAGTCTTTTAATAAACCAGACAAAAGTTGCCACAAGTATACTGTGTGCAATTGTAAATTCCAACTTAAGTTAACAACAGTGTTTATTATTGCCTATACACTTAGCTGAGTTATGGTGAAGAACATTGAAAGGTTGTAATTCTTTTCAAATTTTTCTTATACATAAGCCTACAGAATGTCGAGGAAAAATTTTTCGTATAACTGAACTTTTAATTTAAACAAGTTGTAATGAATAGTGTATGCCAAAAAAAACTTGAACCGTATGTTAGAGTTATAGTTTATAAGTACTTCTGCAATAACTATTTGTTGAAGAACTGATGTCTTTAAAAAAATTAACCTACATAAATACTTATGGCGCATGATGTATTTCCGGAAGTAGAACTTTGTATGTTACTATGATTTTTGACGCAGGAATCTAATTGCTTTCAGTTTGTAAGGAAATTGTATCCGATGAATTTCCTCTTCTTCTGCCAATTCCTAGAAGCCGGATTCCTTTTGCTTCCGTCATTCTGAACCTACGTCCGGGATTGACTGATGTAGTGGCTAAATGACTGCCATGGCTGATGGCAGGGCTGATATGGCTGATGGCATGACCGACGGGATAGATAGCATGACTTAGATGGCTCATGACATGACTAACAAGGCTTATGGCCAGAACGACATGACTGATAACATGAGTGATGGCGTAACTGACATTGCTGATCGCTTGACTGACATGGCTGATGGCATGACTGCCATGGCTGATAGCTAGACTGATATGGCTGGGGCATGACTGACATGGTTGATAGCATAACTGACAAATGCTGATGTATGACTGCCATGGCTGATGGCTAGACTGATATGGCTGGAGCATGACGGACATGGTTGATAGCATAACTGACAAATGCTGATGGCATGACTGACATGGCTGATGGCATGACTGACATGGCTGATGGCATGACTGACACGGCTATTTTCTTTCCCAACAGTCAGTATGAGCATCGAGCACGGCGACCTGCGTTCACGGAATCAACGTCCATTCATACACAATTAACAATTTTCATATTTTCTAACAAACTGGAACTGCATTTCGATTAACCAAAGTATTGAAAGCAAGAGGACAAATCATTCCGTCAAATGTGCCAGTTACTTGTTTTTTAGTGCTGGTTTTAAAATTGAGATAGAATAACATTGTAGAAAAATAGAGCTGACTTGAACGCGGCGCCATAGGCTTTGCCCCGGGCGGGAAACCGATTTGTAAAATTCGACTTAGGCCTAAATTTTCCAGCGCCGCTCGAGCGCTGTTACTTCTTCCGACAGGACAGCACTGCAACCTGCTACACCACCTATTGTTTGCTGGGCATGCTACAGTCTGCAGTGTTTACTGCAGTATTGTATGTATGCTACAGTAGACACTGTTAGCTTGTGTAGGCATGCTACAGTAGACAACGCATACTGGTGTAAGCATGCTGCAGTAGACACTGTTTACTGGTGTAGGCATGCTACAGTAGACCCTGTTTACTTCTGTAGGCAAGCAACAGTATATATTGTTTGATGGTTTAGGCATGCTACAGTAGACACTGTTAGCTTGGGTAGGCATGCTACAGTAGACAGCGCATACTGGTGTATGCATGCGGCAGTAGACACAGTTTACTGGTGTAGGCATGCTACAGTAGACACTGTTTACTGGCGTAGATATGCAAGAGTATACACTGTTTACTGGTGTAAACTTGCAATAGTAGACACTGTTTACTAGTGTAGGCATGCTACAGTCCACAATGTTTTCCTGGTGTGGTTATGCTACAGTGCCCGCTGTTTACTGGAATATGCATGCTATAGTACGCCCTGTTTAATGATGTAACCATGCTGCAGCGTCTACTGTTTGATGTAAGAACTGTAGGCGTGTTACAGCACATAATGATTGTTTTTTGTGAGTGTGTGTGTTTAATTTGTGAACGCGTTACAAAAAACAGCTTGTTTTAACTTATGCAAAAAGCTAATTGCACACACACATATATACAGGTTATACAACCTACTTCCCACCAGTTGGCAGTTCTGCCCACCAGCTGGCATTACTACCCACCAGTTAACAGTACTGCCCACCAGCTGGCATTACTACCCACCAGTTAACAGTACTACCCACCAGCTGGCATTACTACCCACCAGTTAACAGTACTGCCCACCAGCTGGCATTACTACCCACCAGTTAACAGTACTGCTCACCAGCTGGCATTACTACCCACCAGTTAACAGTACTGCCCACCAGCTNACACTGTTTACTGGTGTAAACTTGCAATAGTAGACACTGTTTACTAGTGTAGGCATGCTACAGTCCACAATGTTTTCCTGGTGTGGTTATGCTACAGTGCCCGCTGTTTACTGGAATATGCATGCTATAGTATGCCCTGTTTAATGATGTAACCATGCTGCAGCGTCTACTGTTTGATGTAAGAACTGTAGGCGTGTTACTGTACATAATGATTGTTTTTTTGTGAGTGTGGGTGTTTAATTTGTGCACGCGTTACAAAAAACAGCACACACATATATACAGGTTGTACAACCTAGTGAACTACCATGCAACAATGGAGCTGGTGATTATACTTACCTTATGACAATACCACCTACGAAATTAAAGCGCCACCAAACACCTCGAAATGCTTACTAAATAATGACAGTAAAACCTTCTAAGTTAGAATAGCACTTAATAGCTCATGATGCGCTGTGACTAAAGGCAAGTAATTCAGAACTAGAGCACTCTGAAAGCGCATACCTCCGCCAAGCAAGGCACCAGCAACGAAAAATTTCAATTGGTGCTGAGACCAGGATTTTCTTTGTAGCAACACCAAAACCTAATCATTTGTACCCTCTGATAATATTAACGCTTCCTGCAATTTTCTTGAAGATCCGCTGATAACTTTTTGAGCTATGCTGCTAACATATATTATGACAAACATAAGTCAAACATACAAACGAACCAACCGATCTGCACCAAAATTCAATCATTTATGTCTTTTAACATAACTAACAACTCCTGTAAATTTCATAAACATCCATTCATAACTTTTTGAGTTATTGCGATAACTACCACAAAATCAAAAACAGCAACAAACACATGAACGAACTAACAGATTATCACAAAAATATGGCCATTTACTCTTCATAATAAACTTAGTAACTCACGTAAGCTTCATGAAAATCCATCCATATCTTTTTGAGTTATGGCATTGACAAAAATGAGGCAGGCAAACACACAAACAAACGGATCTTCACCAAAAGTTAATCAGCTCTTCATCCCATCATGGTTAACAATTCCTGTAAATTCCATCCAAACCGTTTATAACGTTTTGAGTTATCTTGATGACAGACAGAATAACAGACAGACAGAATTACATACAGAATAACAGACAGACAGAAAAACCGACAGACGAACCCAATGAAAACATAACCTCCTTGGCGGAAGTAATTACATTACCATCTGACAAGTTGGCAATCTGAGTACCCAATGACAGTACATACAGGGTGCCTAATGAAAATAATACCATTGCTTTAAAAATACAATCTACCAGCAGCCAAAATACAGTCACCGACAGGCAATACCACCTACCAGCTGGTAATGCCACCTACCAGCTGCCACTGTCGTATACCAGCTGGCGGTACTACTACTTCTATTTGCCAGGATTACCACCTAGCTGCCATTAATACCTACCAGCTGTCGATACCACCTACCAGCTGATAGTACCATCTGCCAGCTCGCATTACTACAACGAGCTGGCAGTACTGCCCACTAGCTGGCATTACTACCCACCAGTTGGCAGTTCTGCCCACCAGCTGGCATTACTACCCACCAGCCAGCAGTACTACCCACCAGCTGGCATTACTACCTACCAGCTCGTACGTAGTACTACCAACCAGCTGCCAGCTGGCAGTACCACCTACCAGCTGGCATTGCGATCACATCCTCGGCATGGCAGAGAGAAGATATTCGAAGATTTCGAGGAAATGATAGGAAATACCAACGACCTCGTCATGTCCGACGTGCTGCGGCTGCCCTGCGTCCGTACGTACGAATTTAGCGCTTTCGTGCCTCCATATAACGTAGGAACGAATGTAGCTCATTAGTGGCTCAGTTTAACGAACGAACTTAGCACTTTCGTGCCTCGATATAACATAGGTACTAATGTAGCGCATTAGTGCTTTAATTTAACGTACGTATGTAGCACTTTCGTGCCTCGATATAACATAGGTACGAATGTAGCGTAGAAGTTCCTCAATTTAATGTATAAATTAGCACTTTCGTGCCTCAATTTAACGCATAAGTTTCACATTTTCATGCACCTGAATTTAGCATCAATTTTGGGTTGAAAAGCATCATTTGCATCGTCTTCAACTGGGAAGAGTGAGCATAATAAAAGAAAAAAAAAACAACAAAGCTGCACTAACAAACGCTGCGGTTGTTATGCCAACATACAGACTGCAACAAAAGGGAAAAGTGAAGAATAGAACGAAGAGAAAGGTAGAGAAAGAGTCCACAATATTATTCTGCTTGTGGTTCCGGCCACACTCATATCCATGCATGTGCTCGTTACGGTTATCAATTTTAAAATTGGCCCAATTGTGTACCCTTGGTACAGTCTCGTTAGGGAACACAGGCCTTCGATGTGCTGTCTGACTTAAAAAAAAAAGAAATTTAGCATTTTGTGCTTCGTATCCACGATAGTTGTCAAGGCATATAAATGACAACGGTCTGTTTCGTTCCTTGGAATTTCCACAGGTCTCGGGTAGTCTACCAAGAAAGATGTTCGGGAGAGTAGCAGAGAAATTAAGAATGCAAGGAACAATAAAGATTGAAAAATGGGAAATATATAATTGGAAATACAGCTTGTAGAGAAACTGTAGACCTAGAGAAAGAGAGTAAATAAAATCAAAAAATAAAAATGAAAGAAATAACGAAAAAGTTCATCTCTATTGAATTCTGAAATGATCATAGGGAGGAATGGGATGCCAAGATTTAGAACTACTTTTAGGTACAGCCATTTACATAAGCACCTCCTGGTCCTCTGGCAATGCCTCTGTACCAAAGTACGTGGAACCAGCGCAATAATAACGAGTTTGCTGAACGGCTGCAGCAGGTCCCGCTTTTTGCTTCTGTTGAACATTGCCTGCAACTTTCTATGGGCATTACGCATGACTGAGACATGTTTGTGTGGTGCACTGCACCACTTCCGCTGCACCACCCCTGCACTGTCACTGCACCACCATTGCACCTTTTACACTGCTCCACTTCTACCGTACCATTACCACTGCACGACCTCTACCGCTGCACCATCACTACACCACTAGTGCATCACCCACCACTACAGCATCACTACCACTGTACCACCACCACCACTACACCATTACCTCTGCACCACCACCATTGCACCACCACTGTAACCCCACAGTTCCTCTACCACCGAACCACTACCACTGCTTCACCACCACTACCACTACTATTGCACCACTGCCACTGCACCACCTCTACCGATGCACCATCACTACACCACCATTGCACCACCACCGCACCACTGTACCCTTGCACAATAGCACCACCACTACACCACCTCTACACCACCTCTACACCACCTCTACACCACCTCTGCACCACCATTGCACCATAACCGCACCACAACTGCACCACCACTTCGTCACCACAACACCACCACTTCACCACCATTGCACCACCACTGCACCACCAGTACACCACCTCTACACCACCTCTTCACCACCACAGCACCACCACCACCGCAGTACCATCACTCCAAAACAACTTCTCCTTATTTTGCTGTTCTTTGCTCTCCATAGGAAATTAATTTTACTGGTCAATCAAAGTGGAAATGGTGGAGCCCATCTTCTGCTATTTAAACTCGACGATCAATCAAGCTGGTGCGCCGCAACCTCAGTAGTAGCATCAAAACCACAGATATGCCTAATAAATATCTGTGAATGCAATGCACAGACAGTCAACACATTCAAAAACCATCTGGGCGAGTCCTGGCAGCATCACTCTCCGCAGTTTTGAACCACTCGACAATGAATCATTCAACTTCCTAATGACAACGGCCTCAGAGGCATCTCCAAGCCAGTAGCCTGTCTAACCTTAATGATCAAAGAACACTAACCGCAAGGCCTCACCTGACGACGCTTGTACAGGTGAGGCCATTGTACCATTGGTCTTGGTTTTCCGTTCGACGTCCGCTTTGTGTTTTTTTTTCTCGTGCTATGACGACAAAAGCTCTAAGCGGCCTGGAGTCTGAGCTTCGTCTTCTGTCTGTGAATAAACCTGTTTGGTGTGTCTATTGCTAACTAATTGAAGGCTTGTTTTAGGACAATTTTTACTGTAAGGCATAGTGGTATTTAAATATGCAATTGATATCTTGATATTACGTCGCACTTCATGGAATTGTCACTACAGCGCTGTGTAGAGAAATGAAAGCAAGGCTGTTCTGGTGACAGTATGAGACTCTAATTGTGTGTCCGCGCCCCGCGCGCATTGTCAGTTCAGGTGGGGGAGGTTCAGTGATTGCCAAGCTGTTGTCGCGTGAGGCTGGTCTGTACTGTGAGCAACAATAACGAACGAACAACCTATCAAAACTCGCGTGAATGAAAGAACGTAAAATACACGTACGAATCTACAAATAAAACAAAACATAATGGCGCTGCGTCAACTCATGCTTTTTGATGGATCTGGCAAAATACTACAGTGCACGTAACCTTAGCTGATACCAGCAACAGGGCTGTTTCTCAGCGTGGGAGCGTCTGGACTGCCTGGAATAGGAAGCAGCTGGAACCGTGGTTCCATGTACTAAGCTTTACTTACTTAAAACTGGATCATTTAAGGAGCTCAAGCAATACGATATGACCATTGTATTATATATATATATATATATATATATATATATATATATATATTGTAGTTTGGTAGCAGCTTTTCAACTATGCAAGTTTTATTGAAGGCGACAGAGAACTCTGTGTTAATAATACATTTATTAACCCTTTCCAGGTCT
>LQNS02277100.1:8885413-8897041 GCA_001587735.2 Parhyale hawaiensis
TACATTCTACTAACATAATGGCAATAGCTCATAGAGGATCGGGGTGTAAATCCCGGTGTCTTTTTGGGAATGGGCCTTTTGGTTCGTCTACTGCCGCCTATCTAATCTAATCTAATCTATTGCACCACTTCCACTGCACCACCTCTACCGATGCACCATCACTACACCACCATTGCACCACCACCGCACCACTGTACCCTTGCACTACGGCACCATCACTACGCCACCACTACACCACCTCTACACCTCCTCTACACCACCATCGCACTACCATTGCACCACCACCGCACCACAACTGCACCACCACACCTCTGCACCACCACAGCACCACCACCACCGCAGTACCACCACTCCAAAAAAACTTCTCCTTATTTTGCTGTTCTTTGTTCTCCATAGGAAATTAATTTCACTGGTCAATCAAAGTGGAAGTGGTGGAGCCCATCTTCTGCTATTTAAACTCAACGATCAAGCAAGCTGGTGCGCCGCAACCTCAGTAGCAGCATCAAAACCACAGGTATGCCTAATAAATATCTATAAAAGCAATGCACAGACAGTCAACACATTCAAAAACCATCTGGGCGAGTCCTGGCAGCATCACTCTCCACAGTTTTGAACCACTCGACAATGAATCATTCAACTTCCTAATGACAACGGCCTCAGAGACAGCTCCAAGCCAGTAGCCTGTCTAACCTTAATGATCAAAGAACCCTAACCGCAAGGCCTCACCTGACGACGCTTGTACAGGTGAGGCCATTGTACCATTGGTCTTGGTTTTCCGTTCGACGTCCGTTTTGTGTTTTTTCTTTTTTTGGTTTCTCGTGCTATGACGACAAAAGCTCTAAGCGGCCTGGAGTCTGAGCTTCGTCTTCTGTCTGTGAATAAACCTGTTTGATGTGTCTATTGCTAACTAATTTAAGGTTTCTTAGGACAATTTTTACTATAAGGCACAGTGGCGTTTAAATATGCAATTGATATAGTGCTACTACGTAGCACTTCATGGGATTTTCACTACAGCGCTGTGTAGAAAAATGAAAGCAAGGCTGTTCTGCCGACAGTATGAGACTAATTATGTGTCCGCGCCCCGCGCGCACTGTCTGTTCAGGTGGGGAGGTTCAGTGATTGCCAAGCTGTTGTCGCGTGAGGCTGGTCTATACTGTGAGCAGCAATAACGAACGAACAACCTATCAAAACTCGCGTGAATGAAAGAACGTAAAATAAACGTACGAATCTACAAATAAAACAAAACATAATGGCCCTGCGTCAACTCGTGCTTTTTGATGGATCTGGCAAAATACTACTGTGCACGTAACCTTAGCTGATACCAGCAACTGGGCTGTTTCTCAGCGTGGGAGCGCCTGAACTGCCTGGAAGAGGAACAGCTGGAACCGTAGTTCCATGTACTTAGCTTTACTTACTTAAAACTGGATCATTTAAGGAGTTCAAGCAATACGATATGACTATTGTATTAGATATATAAATATATATATATATATATTTGCGTTTTATGAATATCGTTTACAGTGCTGTGCACTCCCTATATTTATTAATTTGTTTAGATATATTGTGTCTTACGGATATCCTGTTGCGGCCGACCTTAAACATTTGATATAGTTGAGCTATGAGTAGGATTTATTAGATGGTGTTACTTTTTTTATTTCCATCATATCTTATGACTACAATAAAGACATTAGCAATGATAATTTAATTAGTGTCCCGTATGTGAGGTGTGTCAGAATATTACACGACATTAAGTTAAATTAGTTAACGACGCGACCCTGAAATACACTGAGGTGCATGAGGACAGACGATTGGCCCTAGCCATATTGATTCATGTTTGTTTCTATGTATGTCAAAGAAAAATCATAAGCATTTATGAGATATCTGGGAGCATATGGTGAGCAGTCTTGGTTAATATCAGATAAATGCCGTTTCATTTTCGATTAGGAATAGCCGTAGTCCAGAAAGTGGCCCTCTTGATTCATGTAAGATGTGCGTAGGTGTCAATGCCGTAATATTTTATTCATAACAATTACCCCGCAGCCAAATGTTTGCTACATGCTCGCACAGTCATCCTTCTCTGATTAATTATACATGTCACCATTACTGCTAATAGTAATTTATCAAAATGAAATGCTCTTGATGAAGCGGATTTCAATCAAAATTACAAAATTATTACAAAAACTTTAACATCCGCAAACACTTACATAAACAGATAACGCAAACTCGCCTGTACATGCGCACTCAAACACTGTGACACACTCGCCTATCCACGCATACAAACACCTACACAAATACGCACACACACACGTACACACGCCAATGCAATTGCGCTACACCCTTCATCAACGGTGACACACCAAATGCTCCTAAGCTGTTGCTCTTCATACTTTTTTCCGCGATGCTTTAAACGCATCAGAGACGCAGCCGGTGTTGTATGTAGGCACGCATAGCTGCCTCTCTCTGGACCTGTGGTATGTGGGCCATGCTGCTGTCATGTGTGTGTCGGGCTATGTGCGTGCGCGCGCGTGTAAGCCTAAGGTGGGGACATCGGAGCATCTCGGCGGTAGCACGGCGGTGCACCGTGTATGACAGGAGTACATGTTCATGTGTAGTAGTAAAATGTATGGCAAACAACCATAACATGTATGACGGGACTGCATGTTTCTGTGTCATAGTAAACTCTGACTAACCTCTACGACAGGAGTGGATGTTTGTGCGGCGTAATAAAATGCATGAAATGTATGGCAGGAGTGCATGTTTGTGTGTCGTAATAAAGCTATGAAATGTATGGCGGGAGTGCATGTTTGTGTGGCGTAATAAAATGCATGAAATGTATGGCAGGAGTGCATATTTGTGTGAAGCAGCGCAGTGCTTGGCAGAAGAATGTGTGTGTTTACGGAGAACATGTGTCTTGTATGGAGTGTTTGTGTGTAATTCTTTTCTGTTACAACATACACAGCCAGCAGCAAAACACAACCTCAAGCGGCAACAGTTTGACGAGAACAGAGCCCTGTGTTACCACATGTTAATTGTAATATGTTTAAAGATTTGTCAAAAATGCATCTAGAATTAGAAAATTGCTGCCGACATCTATTTTTGTTTGTATTTGTTTATAATTTGCGGTACAATTTTATATTTGAAGTGCTAAGCTATTACGAAATGAACCCGTTATGAATTTTTAGATCCACGGTTTAGTACTTCGCGCTAATAAAGGTGAAAGTAATGTCTCCGAGGATGTCTCTAAAACTGTTTCTAGAAATATTCTCTAATTCATATCTATAAAAATATCTTTAGAAAAATTTTATAGTAAATGTCTCCAGAGAATGTTGAAAATCTCTCTAGTGTCTCTAAAATATTTCATTTAAATATGTCTCGAGAAATTGTCACCAAAGGATATCGCTAGATGATGTTTCTAAAACTACTTCTGGAAAATGTCTTTAAAAAATGAGTTTGAAAACGTTTCTATGATATATCTCTAGAAAATGACTCTGGAAAATGTTTCTAGAAATGGATGCAAGATGCATGATGTGAAATTTCACACAGAATAAAACTTCGATATTTCATAATCTCTCGCTAACTCGGCAACTTCGGGACAGACATGAGGCGTGCGGACACACACATGTAGAACCTCACCGTCGCCCATACAATCTCGCTTTCTTTTCGTAGGTGAATTTTGCCGCTGGACCAAATTGTTATGAAAGCAAAAACGAATACCAGCAATTATTTTTTTATTGACTTAACGGTATTAGCTCATGGAGGACCGGAGCATGAGTGTTGGCCGCCCTCTGGGAATGGACCTGTCGGTTGGCTACAGCCAGCTCTCTAATCTAATCGCATAACAGTAATGATGTCTTTAGAATAAAGATCATTGTTTCTACGTATTCATTTATGTATTTTTAAATTTGTATATATATATATATATACTATCAGTTTTCGTGTTCCCTTTTAAGCCAAAAGTATGGGATTAAATCTAATATAAATATTACACATTTCTTATTACGTTACCATATTATACTATAGGTACTTATTTCTAAACAGTATTCATACTTCAGCAAACTTCAACTCAGTTTACAAAAACTGGACAACAAAAGTTGAAATGAAAGTTGAAATATAAAGGCGGAAAATTTTTCTACAGTGGTGGGACTCACATAAATTCATATGGTGTGGCGTATCTCAGTCGCGCCTGAGACACTGGGACATATACTGCTCACAGTTCAAATATTTGCCGTTTCTGTACAGCTGGTTCTAGCCAGTACGGAAAATTGACCGCAAACGTAAGCTATCAATTGATGGGTGTAAATGCAATTTCTAGGCGTAGAAATAATAGTAACACTAATCTTGCTCCTATGATTATTTCTGTACTGTTTAGTGTTTACATTCATACACGCATTCATTTATAAACTTACACATTTGTCTTAGGATGTTGTGAAAGTTTTCGTAAATTTTTCGTGAAAAGTAGTGTTTAATTTACAAAAATTAGTGACACACATATCCTGCTCATCGCCAGGTGCTATTTTTCCCAGGATTATCACCCGCGAGCAAAGGGAGAGTTGTGATAATGTTTCCGTTGAAGTTGTATGTTTGTTTTATTTGTCTGTCAATCCAAAATGATGGAGAATTAAGGAGTTGAGCAATGTTCATAATTTTTAGCAGAGAGTCCGGTGAGTTGCCCTAGATGCGAAAAAATGCCAAACCTGTAGAGTAAACTGGCCGTTAAAGTTACAGCACAAGGCATTCTAGTTTTGGTAGTATATTTGAATTCCACGCCTGAAAACTTCGAATGGAACACACGTTAGGCGGGGCAATGTTTGGTGAATACGGTGGGTAGTATAGCACTTTCCATTTATTCGTTAAGCAGGTTTTCAACCGTTTTACAACTTGTGGCTTAGCGTTGTCATACTGCAAAATATATTTGGCGAATTTTGCTCTCATAACAACCGTTTCTCTTTCAAAGCTGAAGAGGCCTTCTAATTAGCGAGAAACAGTGAAAGGAACGTTTAGCCTTAGTGAAGAACTCCGTAATTATTGTCTAGTACTTATTGTAAAGGCTGTGGGACTGCTGACCAGGAAGCTTGTGATAAATGGACCTGAATACTGTCCGTAAAGCATCTAAATAAAGGCCTGCATGGCAAGGGTAGCTATAGGCATCAAATTACTACCATGTAGAGCAGCGTCCTGCCTAGAGGATAGTGGACAGAAAGTTTTTAAATGCACTTTTATATACAACACTTAAGGCTTTGCGGGAAATCATACAAAGTACACACAGTGAATGAATTGGTTTTACGTCACGATATCCCGAGTAAGGATTACGGGCTTGGACGGTGACCAGCTAATGCCACGACTTTTGCTGGAGCTGTCGTGGCATTCATTGCGAGAAAAAGGAGAATGAGAAGACACGCTTATAGATTTTTTGCGATTCTTCTGTAGTCTCTCTTCTTAAAATTATGTATATAGTGAGCTGCACAGAGATGAACAGGGAATTACCTACTATGTTACAGGTATATACAAGAACAGGCTAAATGACGGACTGACATAAAGATATTGATTTTCATTAGATTGCAAAAGTTAAAAGTCATGAATTAGAGGGCAAAAAAAACTGCAATTCTATGCTATACACGACTATGTGTGAGCATAGTGCAGGTGTCAATTTTAGAGCATTTCGAATAGGAATGATTAGCACGTCCACTAAAGTAACTTTGACACTCTTTGGCATCGAGTATGCAGCGGACACACAAATGTTATATGAGTGGAACGACTCCGACATCATGAAACGGAATTTGGACGCCACAACGCGGAGCAAATGCCTGTTTTTATCTGGACATCACATACATATGTAAGTTGTTAGTAGCTACAACGTGGTGCGCTGAAGCTTGTAACCAAACCAATTAAAAATTTTTGGTGGAACAAGCGCGGCGTATGGTGTGCACCTGGTCGCCCTTTTGAGCGGGGCATCCGTGAGGCTCGGGTGCTGCACGGTCGCTATGCTCGTTTTTGAGGGGTGGCACGGGCGACCTCGTTCCGAACATAAATCACCCATACTGGGCGCGCTTGCCCGACCGTGTTCCACGGATGTTCCACGTCTTGACCAAAATAGCAGTATACTGCTACTTCTGCAGAGGCGCGGAATATCCTTGGAACACGGTCGGGCAAGCGCGCCCAGTATGGGTGATTTATGTTCGGAACGAGGTCGCCCGTACCACCCCTCAAAAACGCGCATAGCGACCGTGCAGCACCCGAGCCTCACGGATACCCCGCTCAAAGAGGCGACCAGTGGCGGCCATGTGTGGATCAAACGCCACGGTAGTTCCACCGAAAAATTTTAATTGGGAATAGGCGCACATGTGGTGAGTGTGATTCAATGCAATAAAATGATGCGCATGTAAATTAATTAAGTAGATGTAACGAGATGCGCACAGAATGCCAGAGGTACGACTACAGGATCGTACGTATTACACATGACATGATGCAGTGATCAAGCACAGCGTAGACATTGGTTATAGAATTGTTGGCTTATAGAACGGCACTACTGCAATAGCTATGGCTGCATCGTTGCGGAAATCAACAGCGTATGCCTTGATGAGAACAATATGTAAAGGAAATGCAGGATTCGAAAGCACAGGATGACATATAGGAAAGCTCTATCAATTATTCAATTATACAGTGACACTCTTAAGCGAGGATTGGCTCGCAGGCATGTATAGTTGACCACAAAGAACTATCGCGACGCACCTGCATTGCAGCGATACAAATAACAGAAAACACTGTCAGGACCTGAAACTACAGAGCTCCGAGTTTGAAAGGACAAAGGAGCGTGTGAGTATCGATTGTGTCTGAGAATTTTGACGCCGTGGTTTCCTAAGCACACAAGAATTAATTTAGCTAACTCAGGAAAGGGCAGCGAATTGTGACACTATCGTGATATTATGTATTTTTTGCAGTTGACTCAAGGCGGCCCACGAAGTGCATGCAGTATAGCAGAGAATTAAAATACCCGAATTTTTCAAACAAAACATATACGAAAATTAGCTCAATAATGGACTAAGCTGCACTCCGGGAGCGCAGATCTCCGCCGAATAATGAGAGGCAGAATGATAGAGACAGACAAGCATGAAAAGGGACTTATGGATCACCACCAAAATTAAATCATCTGTTCCTCGTTGCATTCCTAAATGTTCCCGTAAATTTCTTGAAGATCTGTTGATTACTTCTTCAGGTATGTCGCTAACAGACTACATTAGAGTTAAACTAGAACGCCCAAGGGCGTAAGACTGTCACCCGCGGTGGGGGCAAATTCCAACGCCGTCATTTTTTATGGCCAGCTTACTTTAGGGTTTTGGCATTTTTTACATCTAGGTCAACCCCCTGACTCCATGTAAATATTCACAAACATTGCTTAGCTCTTCTCCCCCGTTTCCGGTGGACTAACAAATATACTTAGAACTTCAATGAAAACATATTATCACCGTAATAATAAACCCCGGGGTAAAAATGAGTTCATTGACTGAACTAATTACATAGAGAATCTTCCATCAAAGTAAAATAATATTTTAGTGATACTATTACCTATTATTTGTGTCCAATGTAGCTTTAATATCAAGCCGTGCCCTGCGTACGTGCACCATATGTCTCTATGTGTACCTAATAGCGTGTATTTATTTATTTAATACATGGAGCACGCTGCAACTGTTATATTAAGAAGAACACGAAAGTACCTAAGATCATCTATGAATCCTAATGCGCATGCTCCGTGAATAAGTTCAAACAGAGCACGGCAATATGTTACGGGGTCATTATTGGAAATGGGCATATATATATATAATTAATTATGAAAATAATAATTGAATCATTAAATGCAATATATGATTTCCTATCTGTAAATGAATAATTAATACGAATGATCCAGCTGATCATTCTCGAAAAATAGCATATGACAGGATTGCAACCATGTAATGATGAAAATGCACCTGACAAGTTAAACATGTCCCCAAGGGGCGAGCTATTCCCCAACCTAACTAACTAAAAGATTTAGCGATTGGGTCTCATACTGCAGCTGGATCAGTAAAACACACGTAAAGATCCCACAATATATTGGAAAAAGAGCATGAAAATTATTACAAAGAGGCAACCGCATGGAAGCAATTATTCAAATAAGTTGTTTTGACACTCTTGGATACAAAATTGAATCACAACTGATACCGGTCATAATTGAACAATGTCTCAAGTTCTCTGTACTGTAACTTTGACCGTAAATATTTGAAAGGTTGAGTACCAGCAGAAACCCAAATTAATCAGTTGAAATATTGAGCCAGGTGGCAAAAACGTTGCTGTCAGACGGCGAAGATGTAATACAATGCATATAAACAAGCATTTTATCACATCGATGCTGTGTTTACGAAAACCCCGGGAAAAAGACCACATTGGCAGACTATTATTCTCATTCATTTGTTAAGACACTTCGTTGACCCTCCATTTTCTATTCTAGACTGCAGAACCTCTAAGTTACAAAAGATAGTTGACTCGCCATAGATCAGAACGTACTCCCGCAAGTATAAAATAACTCGTTTCGCCACATGAAATTTAAATATACAAATGCATTGAAATATTAATCTAATTTTAATCATCACTGTCTGTATGTTAAACTGCGGCTTTTTTGGGGATGCTTCATTTTTTTAGAGTGATGAGAAACCATGGATGAACTACAAGCTTCAATTTTTATATGTACATACATGTACATTTCCCTTATCTTAAGATATTTACCGCAAGAGAGACCCTTTCTGGCAATTTCTCTGCAGAATCTCCACTCCTATCAATGCAACAACACATTTTTCTTGGCTAATAACACCTACCCTACTCTCACATCGAGACATTTCACTTGCTAATAATAACACGTGGATCACATCTCACTGCGAAGGTCCAGTGACACACTTGCTTGAATGCTTAATTAGTACTGAGCTACTGAGCTATCGTGATATTATGATATGTTTTGCAGTTGACTCAAGGCGGCCCACAAAGTGCATGAAATATAGCAGGGAATTAAAATACCCAAATTTTTTTAACAAAAGATATACGGAAATTAGCTCAATAATGGAAACTCCATGGTGGACCTATCAGGAATTGGGCTGCCGCTGTTCCGCCTGCACGGGACGTATTAAGCTTTTCCAATCTATGCATTTGGACTCGCGGGGGATTGCAAGCAATTCCTATTCATCACGCACTGTATGGTCATTTAAATTCGTGCGACTTTTAAAGGAAGCAACAACTCTGGATAAATTTAGCATAAAGAACACGTTGACTCAATCACGATGCTCTTGCTGCATCTTGAGGAACATTATTGTTTTGATTGCGACTGCCAACTTTGACACGTCTGTCACCTAGCTTATTGCGGTTCGTATTGGACATATTTAATCAATGAAATACACTTCATTGCTGCAATTGTTTGTGTAAGACGTCATCATACCGTAGACAACATAATTAAGCCACTGAAACACATATCGGCATTTGCTTTAACTTGGGACTTAACACATTGAAGTGTTGTTGAATTGGGAATGGCTTCACTGTTGAGAGTTTAGAATAGAAGACATACTTCTCAAAAAGACAAATGTAGCATTCAGCGACTGAGCACTGCCCAAGGGCACACGGTTTTCACTCAAGGAAGATCGTCACAGGTATTAGCAGGAAAGTTGGCGATGATACAGGACAAATACTACGAGACACAGGACGGTTGGTACTAGCAGTCACTTGACATTGTATCACTGTATGGCTCACGCAAGAAACAGGTCCTGGGATAAAGTACGTTTACTGCCAAACCAGCACCACACCAAATAATATCTATAATTGGTGGCTAATGATCAGCAAGCTGCTGAACACTGGGACTAGATGATCAAAAATCCACAAAATGTAGAGCAAAGGCGGAAAGAATTTGTACTGGGACGCGTCCCCTCTCCCCCCTGACGGAGAGGGGAAAGAGGGAACCCAAAAAACGTGCGTCCGATCGTGGCTGTACCTCCTCACTGCCATCTTTATTGTACAGAGCCCAAGTTCAGAACCTCTGTCGTTTGCGAGAGTAAATTTGTTTACGCAATAGAGTCGCGAAGCAGAATTTTGAACACACTCGTTATGTAAGGCACTTCGGCAATTTGACATACACTATATGCCCCACTGCCTACAACGGCTTTTCGCGTCGAACATCCTAATTTGATTGTTGAACACTACATTCCTACTTGATGTACCTATTTTTTGAGAAATTTATTACTTTCCTGTGTGTATACGTAGTCGTGCAAATTTATATTTGTACACATTTTTTCTTCATGTGAATCTGTGTTTTCATAACAAATATTTGAAACGTTCGACAGCGACAGATATATAACGGATAGTGCTATAGGAAATAACGCAGAATACCACGCAGAGCACACTAATGTCTGATGCACTATAGAGAGCCTGTAGCGAAGAATCAAGTAATGTAGGACACGATAGTAAGCATGTTGCGAAGAATCAAGTAATGTAGGACACGATAGTAAGCATGTTGCGAAGAATCAAGTAATGTATGATACACGATAGAGAGCATGTTGCGAAGCATCTCCTCAGTACACGGCCGGCTGGCAGTGGGGGTGGGTGGGGGGAAACCAGCGAGAGAGGGAGTCTGGGGGGTAGGGGACCCGCCTCCATAAAATATAATGAGCTGAGGACCTCCGCATCCGAATGTTCTGCTGGGCTGCGAGCTGCTGGCAGTGCTGATATTGCTGGTAGTGCTGGTCGTACGGCATCCTGGTAGTGCTGGTAGTACTGATAGCAGTGGTAGTGCTGACAGTGCTGCCAGTCTTGGTAACACTGGTACTGCTCACAGTGTTGGTAGTGCTGATACTGCGGATAGTGCTGGTACTGCTGGCAGTGCTGGTGGTGCTATATGGTACCGTCATACCTATTCGATGGTATTACATGTCGCAGTATTAAGCTAATCAGATGTAACAGTATTATATTATGAAAACCTCCCTTCGGGGAGAAATACACGGACTTACTTACTCTCGTGGGGAAACCCTTTTCTGAATTAATATGGATTGTTCATCTCGGCGAGAGTATCTCATACATTGAATCGGTTAGTGAATAAATGAATAAATGGCGAGTCTGAGGATCGTATTATAGCCAGGCGTTGAATCGCGTCATTTACTACTTCCTTGTAACTCGCAGCTTAATAAATAAGTTATTGCAGCCAAATTAAATATTTATTCACTGCCTGATATGAGAAAGGGAACTGTTGCATGTTGTTTGTTTGCTTTTTTTTGGCTGGGTGCTGTTTATATTTGCGTTACTCCAATGACGTCACGGTGCACCCCCACCCTCTAATATTGTTAATTCCTTTTGAACTTACGAGCTGGTGTTCATATGTCCCCTTTCTGGTGGTGTTGGTCGTGAACTCAACCCTCGCGCTCGCTCTTGATTGATTCAGACCCACTCTCGCTTGATTCAAACCCACTCTCGCTTGATTCAAACCCACTCTCGCTTGATTCAGACCCACTCTCGCTTGATTCAGACCCACTCTCGCTTGATTCAGACCCACTCTCGCTTGATTCAGACCCACTCTCGCTTGATTCACACTCACTCCCGCTTGATTCAGACTCACTCTCGCTTGAT
>LQNS02277100.1:8900256-8922849 GCA_001587735.2 Parhyale hawaiensis
ACTCTCGCTTGATTCAGACCCACTCTCACTTGATTCAGACTCATCCTCGCTTGATTCACACTCACTCTCGCTTGATTCAGACTCTCTCTCGCTTGATTCAGACTCTCTCTCGCTTGATTCAGACTCACTCTCGCTTGATTCAGACTCGCTCTCGTATAATTCACACTCACTTTTGTTTGATTCAACTTCTTACTGTTCGCCATTAGCTAATTGCCTTTCGATGGCAGAGGTACCTTACTTTACAAAGTATTCATGTTACGGTTATCACTCTATATCAGGAGTCCCTAAAGTGGTGGCTATCGACCCCCTGAGGTCGGGTAGTTCGAGTTTCATAGGGTTATTAAGTACGTTCTATATCTGCACAACATCGGAAAGACAAAAATCATTACATATTTCCATTAAGCATATGTGGGGTCAATGTGAAAGTAAATATTTATTGCAGAAGTCGATGGGTTAAAAAGTTTGGGGACCCCTGCTCTATATTATTCCCGTTCCATGTGACCTGAGTTCCAGGAGGTCAAAAATAAAGGTATTGCAATTCCTCCATCACCCCTTCATCGCATGCGCTCTTGGCTATTGCGTTCTGGAACCAATTTTACAAAAATAGTACAAATACTCTATCAGTACTATATAACAATTCACGTTGTGTTTTTATTTATTTATATATTTATATCTTTCCTGTCACGCTCTATGGGAATAAGATAGGAGAAAATTCAGATTTCAAAATGTTAAAAAAAGTGGGGTACCTTGCAATCTTTTTCTTCAATATTAGATAGGGGAAAAATAGAACTTATAAGATAGGAGAAAATTCAGATTTCAAAAGGCGAAAAAAAAGTTGGGTACCTTGGAATCTTTTTCTTCAGTATTAGATAGGGGAAAAATGAGGAAGCCGAAAAGACGGCGGGGGTTTTGGTGAAGTGTTAATTTTTGCCGTCATTTAAAATGACGGCATGGGCCACTAGTAGACAATAAATACCATCATGTATCAGGCGTAGCCAAGCTACGCTGCACCATGTGTTTCTAGCTTTCCGCTTGTCACGAAGTTCAATCTTGAGCGTCCGGTTCACCTCACCCGAAACTCTATCCAAATGGGGATTCGAACGCTCAGGATTAGTTTTTTTTCCTGACGAGTTAGCGCTAATTTTTACCTTGCTGTAACGGCAGGAGCTAGGGAGGTTTGGAAAGGAGGGGGGGGGGGCTGAAGCCAGTGCCTCGGCTTCTCACTGGAAATGGGCCTGTTGATTCATCTATTACCAGCTCTTAAAAATCTGTATAGGATAGCAGACGTTGTACGTCATCTGTTGCTGAAAACGGGAATCATTCGGAATTTTGATCGCTTTGTTTCATTCACTTTAGCAATGAGAAAAGCCAGCTGCCCATGAGAGCCTAAAGTGCGAAACGTTTTTCCCATCCGCGTCCAATTACATTAAATTACTTTATTGAGCACACGGCCTCAAGTTCCAAATTCTTACACTGTAAAAATACTCAAAATTTGAGTTTTTCCATCATAAACAAGCACCAGTTGCTCGGTGCCTACTATATCTATTGTTATCTAGTAAGTTTATACTCGCATAGGCGCAGATTTTAAAGCAATGCCCAAGCCCGTGAAGTTTTAGTTACGGTCACAAAAACTTTATCAAAAAGTTTGACCTTTTTCCTTCCAGTGTTCCTGATAAAGAACATGCATTTGCGTAAGAACAGTATTTTCCATACAGAGCGCGCTGAAAGAAAATAGGTTATGAAGGCGAAAGGTTTCAATATTTAGGCTCTCATAAGCTCAAAGCTCAAACTTGATGAAGAAATTTATAATTTCTGGGAAGCAGAACTCGCTGCAAAATACGTTTAACGTGACGTATGTATCAGTGCCAAAATAATTGTATGTATATCTGGAAGTTGCCCATACATAAAAAGCATGGACCGTTGATAGTATCTTAGACTGAAAATTCATTGGATACACTAATGAATAAATACGCAGGCTCATGTTAGCCTATATACAAAAATAAGGCTCCGTTCGCTGTGCTTCTTAACCACCTACCTGCAGTGAACGATGACTTTTATTTTACTTCTCATGCTGATGTGTTTAGGGTCATCAATAAAAGACAGCCCCTGAATTCTTCTCTATTTTTGTTGTTTTGCTCTGAAGAATACGTTACTACTCTTCGTATTGTGAGCTCTAAAAATAAAGCCCTGATGGGGGAAGGCAGTGAAAAGTAGCCACGATCCTGCTGAGAGGTTCATCGGAAGTTTTCAAGCCGTGCATTAACTTCTGAGATATTCTTAATTTCTCCAGCATCTCTACCCTGGTCTAATTTTTGCTTATCTGCTTTCATCAGAGCGTGGCAGGGAAGTAGAATTATTTCAACATCTATATTAATAGTTTTAAATATATATGCTGTTAAATACCTAAATGAATAAACAATTCGAATCACTATGTAGCGTTGATGTCGGTCCAGTAAAACCTGCCGTGAACACCGTCATCTTTCCTGGTGGAACACCGCAAAAAAAGTTGAAGCTTTCTCACGCATGCTACACAAGACAATAAAACTAATGGGGAAAAAATAGTCCAATTGCCTGTTTTCTTTCTCACAGAAAACTGGACGCGTTCATCAATAATGCGACTTGCTGATTCCAAACTTCTTTTCTTACAGCTGATCATGATGCCCTGAGGAGATATGGAGAGCAATAAGGCAGAGTAAGGTAACTACGCTGATTTGGGACACGAGTTAGCTGACTCTACAGATCTCTCCTTATCATAATAAATTCCACTTCACTGGAGTATGGTGTGGAAGCCTAGGTTTAGTTAATGGTAACTCTTCCTTACTTTCCAATTTGCCAAATATATGGAGATGAGTTAAATTTATGCAGAATTGTGCGAATGCGAACAGATCGCCATCTCGTGCGGCCCATGCAAACCTCGAGACCTTCGCGTATTTGCATCTCGCGAGACTTTCTTGGACCATTACTTGATATTATGGGAAATTTTATGGTTATGATTAATTGTAGCGTCAGCCTCGACATCCACAAATTAATATCTATATATAATATATGAATATTATAAGACACACAACTATCAAAAAAAAAATAAATTCTCCAAGAGCATTAGTTTATTACCTGTCAGAACAAACTAAATAGTTTATTCGTCCTATTGAGAAGAGAAACAAGAAAATCAACGTGTGACACTCTTTTTTGTTCTGCAATAATCCTCCTGGAAAGAAAATAAGTATATACATGAATATTTTATATGTTTATGATTTTATTCAAAGGTCTTCGGCTTGTAATATTGAAATAACAACAGCATTTGTTGATTACGTGATATTTGTTATGTCACTTAATTCTACTAAAACTTTGTAAGTCAGTCATGGCAAAATAATTCATATATCAGCGGTTATTCTATTCAATGTCATCACGTCTCTACTGATAGAATGACCCCAATATTTTGAAGGTTTCTAATGAATGGTGGATAATAAAACTCCGATGGCCTAACGTTTTATGATGGATTTTTAGCTCTGTTTGATAATACTTCAAATTTTAAAAGTGTTTTTTTTTATGTTTCACAAAATCTGCAACTCTACTGTATAGGGGTGGCATGACCCAAGTGTTTGAAAACGTTATCGCTTAAATATGGGCTTCCTAACATTCAATTTCCGTTATTTTTGTGCTTACATACTCAAAGCCGAGCTGACAGCAGCGACTTTCGTCGGCACTATCAGCACAGAGCCAAATTTGCTAATCCGATTACGTTGCCGCGGCAAGGCTTCAGCTTTTGCGTTTTCAAATTGTCCAAAAAAGCCGTTGAAAATCTCAACTACTGCTGCAGTGTTTACACTTCAGCCAGTCTCAGTGGTAAGCCTTCAACTGTCTCTCCTAATTCTGAGCGAGTTTGAATTTACAAAGATGTTTAATTTAACATTCATTGAAGGTTAGGTAAGGTTAGGTAAGGTTAGAAAGGTTAGGTTGCGTTAGGTTAGGTTAGGTAAGGTTAGGTTAGATTCTTAGCGAGCTATGCAAACACTTGCTGTTGTATCCAAGGCAGCACAATCGGATCAGTTGAGTTGGCTCTGTGCTTATAGCGCCGACGAAAGTCGCAAATGAGAGCTCAGTTTTACATGTAACCCCAACATTTATCGCGCTTTCTTCGAAAGCATTTTTTTTTTCGTAACTTTTATATTTTCATGCCTGTCATCAGTCAACTTAGCCGCGACGTAAAACAGACTTTGCTATATGAAGATTTCAAGAACCTACTTCCTTTTTATTTTTACAATTCCACTTTAGACTCAAAATATTTAATATAAGTGCAAGTAACTAGAAAACTGAAGCTCGAATTATGCGCAATAGCTGCTGGCATCTACAGTACGTTACGTAAGAAGTAACTAATCGGTTATACTCTCAATTTCCAAGTGAACCTACTGGACGAGGTTGTATTTTCTTTTTACGTAGAAGTAGACACGACCAAGTTTCTTGCCAGTTCGAAAAATTAATTTTAGTAATTGTTTTCATATTAGTTCGGCAGAAAAGGAAGAAGGATGGGTAGTGCTATGTACACATGAAACTGGCCAAGCCAATGCCATTCAATAATTTAATTGAAATCAAGTAGCCCTGATGCAACGTATCGCGATCCTGAACCTGTTCCTTCACTTCATTTTAAATGGCCGTCTGCGATAGTTGTCCTAGATACTCATTGAATTTTTACTCGTACATTGTATACATCATCTCCATGCCTACGGATACAGAGGTACACAGATCATTCACATACATACTAGTACATACATACTGCATAAATACTATTTAGTGGCGGAGCCACCTTGAATAGTGGCAATAAATTTACTATGATATATAGTTCCTCAGCATTGTTCACACTTCCCCCACGCTGTAACTGATTCTGCAACAATATGCTACATATGTTTTTTTTTCCCTTTTGGAAATCGAAGTATGAGTATTGCCAAAACTACAATGCATGCGATTACCAAATAAATTAAAACAAAATGTTTCTAATCGCTTGTTCTGTTATTTTTTACTGTAAACAATAGAAAAAACCGTAAAGTATATCTAAATACTGTATCTATTATACGAAAAAGCTTTCTACGTAAAAGGGGGTAACTTACGCGCCACCCGCTACGTACGCATACCAATACTCACCTTAAGTACAATATACATCTTACTGACACCCATACCATCTCACTGTAGGCAGAAGACGTTGCGTGCACACGGCTCCGCCTCCGGCCGTGTGTCCACCACAGCACCACACAATCACACGCGGGGGACGTAAGCGCTGCGTTTACCACCGCCAATTTGCTCATGTTCTGTGGCGCAAAAACGGCGACTGGTGCACGCAATGGCGCGTATTTGCATACTTGTGCCTAACGGCGCACTTTGCGCGTGCTTTGTACGCTCTCTGCATACTTAGTTCATTTTGGAAATACCTGGGGTAGTGCTGAGCATGCTGAGTTCNTGGTGCACGCAATGGCGCGTATTTGCATACTTGTGCCTAACGGCGCACTTTGCGCGTGCTTTGTACGCTCTCTGCATACTTAGTTCATTTTGGAAATACCTGGGGTAGTGCTGAGCATGCTGAGTTCTCATGAGCCATGCTGAGTATGTTAGGTTCCCATGTCCCAAATCTGCCCTAGTCTGATCGTGGCTAGATCTCAAGGGCTAAGTTTAGTCTAGCCTGAACATATCTCATTCTCACGTCATAAGTTTTGTTTTGTCTCATTTGAACGTGCCTAGTTCTCATGACCCAAGTTCGGTCTAATCTGAGCATGATCATGCCTGCATGGTTCTCATGCCCCATGCCTTGAATGCACCGAACTTGTCTAGTTTCCATTTTCTATTACTGGTCTAGCCTGAGCATGTCTTGTTCCCAACGACCTAATCCTGATACAGTCCCCATGTTGAGCAATACAGTCCCCATGTTGAGCAATACAGTCCCCATGTTGAGCAATACAGTCCCCATGTTGAGCAATACAGTCCCCATGTTGAGCAATACAGTCCCCATGTTGAGCAATACAGTCCCCATTTTGAGCAATACAGTCTCCATGTCTCAGGTCGGACCTACTATGTATATGCCGCACTTCTCATGTCCGTAAACGTTGTGTACCAACGGAAATATGAAATGTTCTCATAAAATGTTATTCTTCGAATATATAAATGTCCAAAAGTAGTGTACTTGGTCAGAAAAGAATGAAGTAGTATAAACTACAGTAAAAGAACTTTTAATACATGCTTTGTGTTCGTTTTGTGCCATACGTTTAATTGTTTTGTTTTTCCTTAATGCATTCAGAAATTTGCTGGATTCTTGTTTCAACAATGCCAGATAGATTAGCGATAAGCTGTTACGTGCACTGTGGAGATAATTCACTGTTAATTCTCTATTTGCTCGCTAAGTTCTGCTCAGCAGAAGAAACTCAGCATCGTGATTCCGCACACGTAAGGGGATGTGCGAAACGCCACCTGGACCTCATTGAAGGCGCTCAAGGTACTTAAGATATTTCTGCTACTGGCAAAAGTAATTAGTTACTATATATCCCCAAAGAAAATGCTTCTAAATGGTCATAAGAGTTCATTTTTATGATGAATTTAATTAATAAAAATCGCTAATAAGACTTTTAACTTGGCTGCTATAGTGAAGCCACGTAAACTTTCAAATAACTTAACAATTCGGTGCTCCTGATACAATTAATTACAATATAATTAATAACAATAATCTAACAAGGCCTATATCTTTGATTCACTCACATCCCATTTAACGCTATTAATTACTAGGTGAGACGGAATTACCTTTTTTTAAGTTCTACTGGAAGCAACTTTTAACTTACTTTTAGATATGGAAGTTATTCCCATGTAAAGGGACTGTACGCGACGAAGAAATGGTTAGAATATAGAATCGGGCAAGAGTGAATAACAAAACTGGAGCAAAACAGTTATAAAAAAATTTTAAAGGCTGTACGACGGGAATTTGGGCATCGAAGACAGTTAATTCACTTCAACTTCCCAAAAATAACCAAACGGCCAGCGACTTCAACGGCGGTGCAGGTAGTTATCCAGAGTGTCTCATTAGGGATACAAAGCAATTGCGGGCAAGTGAAAGATAACCTATAGCATTAATATATCTCTGAAACTTACAGCCTGCATGTTTTACCTATATAATACTGAAAGCTCATACCCTCGAATCTTCCTCCCGGAGCAGAGTACGGCGTTTGCTATAAATACGATGTAGCTATTTGAAGTTTTCTCCTATCGTAACTACTATTGGAATCGTAACGAATAAAAAATCTGCTTATGGATCTACTAACGGCGCGGCAAGGGCAATAATGATGTGACAAGGATGTTCCGCCGTTAAAAAGTATGTCGAAAAATTATATTGACAGCTCTTTATAGTACTACATGTCATTGACCGTTGGTCTGCTATATATATAAAGGTAGTTTAATCTTCCATTCGGAGACGAAAATCAAAAATTCCTCCTCAGGAGAGCAGCACAAATATTTTCACTATGCTGCCAAAACGTACAGTAGAATAGTAAAACTGATATCAGCCTTAAAACTTTCGTAAGTAAACACCCAGCATTCCAACCATATCCAAGATGCCGTCAGAGTGGTTAAAGAACACTTTTTCTGCTCGTAATATTTTTGTATTCCAAGAAACCTACAGTACCATAAAACGGACAAGTGAAAAAAAAGAGATAAACAGTTGAACAAAAAGACAGGTATACAAAGAGACAGAATGATAAAGAGGCAAAGAAATAGACTAAATATTTAAAAAATTTAGAGATAAACAGATACATAAATTCAGTAGATAGGAGAGGTTATCACACTTTTCAGTGTTTCATAGGCTACTAAAGATAAAATTTATTTGACCGTACATCCTTACGAAAACAGGCATGCACTGGTTCTTGCTGTAGATAAATCCCCTCCGGTTCACAGAGGAGTGCACGGTTGCAGTCAGCCCCAAATAGATTGAGCTATTGCGTCATAGACGGAAGGCTCTGGGACAACTGTGCCCCCTCCCAAGACTCTTCCCATTTTATTTAAGCCACTGCCCCCACGGTGGACTATGAAAAGAAGAAATTAATGCTGCAGCTGCAACACCGAGCCTCAAAACTTCCTCCCTGGCCTAAGAATAGATGCCAGGGGATATACAGCAATTCTCGCCACTCGACCATTCTGAGGTTACTATATTATAGATGGATTTTATAAAGAGGTAAAACTTCATGGCTTTATATAAGACCGATGGGCAGTCGCTAGCATAGATACTGTACATTGTGGTATGTATATATGTTGTATATATTACTGTATAAGCTATAATGTTCCATATTTAGTTGTGGATATATACAAATTATACACTTTATGTGATGCTGTACCGTATTCGATATCCAGAATCTCCAGCCAAGAACTACAATAATTGATTACTGTATATTATTTTTGTTTTGTTGTTATTGCTATCACAAGTACGACTTGTACTAATGGTGTCAATATCATAAGAAATAATAATAAATACTTAACTGTTGATTAGCATGGTGAGTTGATCATAATACTTATTGCCAGCAAGTACTGTTTTTTAGCTGATCGGATAATATAGTAGGAGTGAAATGGAATCAGGCTAAAATAAATAAATAATATATACAACGTCGGTTTACCTCTTGCAAAACCCTCACATTCAGCGCCCCTCCTACATGCTGAGCAAAACAACCATCCCATCAACAGGAATGACTTCTCAATCATGGACTCTTTTAATCCAATCGAGCTGACAACATTAGAGTCCCTCCACATCCACAGAATAAGACCCAGCCTAAATATTATAACCTCAGCTGTATACGGCTCCACACAGCTCTCAATTAGCCCCACATCAGCCCACTGTACAGGAGCTGACCTATAGCCTCTCCACGTAGCTCTGCCCATTTTCGCTTTTTAGACCTCCTCCCCACCACATCATTGCCCCCCTCACTGTCTTTATGGTATAAAGGAAATTTTCATTTATAGGCTGTAGCTTCATTTTTCTTTTCTAAAGATGGGATTCATTGAACCCGAAACGTTAAATTTCATGTTATAGTGACGTTGTATTTATTATCACGAATCAATACTGCTCAACATCGGTAATTTGTACCGGTAACTACTGGGCAACGTCGGAAGCTTCCACAAGTAACTACAGCGCTACATTGGCAATTTTTACTAGCTACTACATACAGTAGTATGCAGCGCCGAGAATTTCTGCTGGAAACCAACCCGTAACGTCGGTAAGATTAACAATGATTACAATGCAATATAAGTAATTTCTCCTAGTAACTACTGCGCAGCGCCGGGAATTTCCCCTGGAAGCCACCAGCACGCAACGCCTGTAATTTCCTCTAGTTACTACTACGCAGCAACGACAATTTCCCCTAGTAACCACAGGTGGCCAATATCCGAGAAAACTTGTTAAGTGGATCAAGAGGCGGTCTGTTTATCGAACAATTATCATTTTGATAGCAAATTCTTTCTTGCATTAAGACGAACTGACTTTTACCCCAATTCCAAGAAGACAATAATAGAAGAAGATCGAGCATGACCTTGCATGATAGGGCATGGCGCCGGGCTTTTTTTTTTTTTTTACTCATTTTATTAAATTATTTGCAGTTTCTAACATCTTACTCAGCATGGGAATTAGTGCTGATCTGAGCAAAGGATACGGCATAGATTGTAAACAGGATCGAGCAGTGTAGAAGCCGTAATGGTTTTTTTTTACTTCTATCTAAATTACTGATTTGTAAATGCTGCTTTCTGAAAGTAAAGAAGTATGGTCACTACCGATTCAGTTAGGAATTAGTTTAGGAATTAGTTTATAACGCACCAAACTAACGTTCATCTCCTCTTTATATTGTTTACAAATTTTGAGAAAAATCTTGAAAGTTCATCAGCCGCAATTGCGAATATTTTTCATTTTCTAGAGGTGCTGACGATGGGTTCTGACTTTCACCCTTAACCATTTTTATAACTTGGAGTCTAGTTTTTATTTTTATGACTTGCTCGAGACAGAAAAAATGCCCCCATTTTCGATCATTCTGGCCATTATTCTATTGTCAGACTGCATTGCAACAGGCAGACCCTTTCTTTGCCATAGCGCGACACGCAACACATTTCTTGCAAGAATAATTCTAATCACGATGAAGAACACATTTTAAATATTTTATCAGATCCTTTCAAAATTGAAACTAGAGTACTCTCGAAAACACACAGCTGGCAGCATAGTGTAACCTCCATGCAGCAACGACCTGCATCTGCAGCTCAACACAAAATAACAAGTCTCAACAACAGCCGAAAAGCTACGGAGTTCACATTCAAGGGGCGGTGGGGGGAAGGGCGGGGGGGTAATTGCAGCCCCTGGACCCTCCGAGTACATACGAAGTTGCTGTCATCAACCGGGAAGTGACGTATATGACATATAATGGTATTACCTGATCTTTGTATCTATTGTAACTTTAGTAATAAGCTGTGTCCTGTGTACGTAATAAAGCATATTTATTCATTTATTTTATTTATAACATCACCGAAACCAAGTCCAATGTATTTTAAGGCTATCGAAACGAAGGCGTTATAATATGAATGAAGTTGGGTGCAAGCGAATAACTCCACCTTCCCTATACGCCTTACGGTAGCATTAGTTAACTGGTACCATAGGCAAGAGCTCATCAAGTAAATTCCGTAGTGGTTTCAAAAATTTATGTCTAACAGTGTAGATAGTTACGTGTGGTGCATGAAAAAATAAACATAAACCTACAGAGTATATCAATTATTATTATTTTGTTATCTGCTGTGTAGTGCAGGCTGGTAATTGTGTTTCTACTCAATACATCAGGCAGTACATTTAATGCGCTTCCTCATCTTTAACTATAGACATACCTATTAAAAAAATAAATAAAAATATGATGTTATCTCCCCTTGGGTAATTCTAGAGGTAGAATAACTGTCATAGCGTAGACTCTTACCAAGTAGATTTTATACCCCCCTATAGCTTTTTATGTGTATATATTTATCCTACGATGTTAGAAGCAAGCTATAAAGTTAAGAATCTACCTTCCCTATGTTGTGCGGTAGAGGTAGATTAACTGTTATTGAGCGCAGCTCCTCAGCAAGTAGATAAATCTTAGTATCAGCCACAATTTCCTCCCGTAATTGCCCGTTATTGAGCAGCGTGAGCTGTCAAGTCGGGATGAGCTATAGGGTCCGTGAGATAAAGTCAAACCGTAATCAAGGTACACTTAGGAGAGTCAACAGGTACACGTGTTCTGAAGATGATAAGCGTTGAGATTAAAAGCGCTTCATTTCCGCAGCTTGACATTAATTTTGGAGCGAAGCGTAAGTTTATTGGAGTGAAGAAGGAGAAGTTCTTCGAAGCGCGGTGCAGTCGGAAACTTCTTCGAAAGGTTACGTGTTGCAGGAAACGAAGGGCATACGGAGAGTTGGTGTGACCTATATATAGTGCTGGATATGTGAGTGTGTTGCTGGTGGCAACTGCCTATGCGTGGCAACGCTAGGGTGGCAACCGGGTGCGAGCGAAGAGGTGGCAGGGAGGAGAACTAACAGAGAAGTGGCAACTGTCTATGCGTGGCAACGCGAGGGTGGCAACCGGGTGTGAGCGAAGAGGTGGCAGGGAGGAGACATAATAGAGAAGTGGCAACTGAAGCGAGGCAACGCGAGGATGGCAACACGTAGAAGTAAAGATATTGTAAAGAAAAACAAAAACGGAGCTGAGGTTCGTAGAAAAGAAAGAACAATGAAACTGTTGTTACACTAGAAGTGATAAACAACGAAGCGGCGGCAATCAAGGAAAATAAAAGTTGTAATGACAGGAAATTAGAGCAGTCGTGGCAACAAGAGATATTAAAAGTAGCGGTGGCAACTAAAATTAGAGCAATAATTGCAACAAAAGAATATGAAAGTTATGAGACAGAAAACTAAAACTACTGCGACAAGCAAAGAAAATAAAAGTAATTGTCGCAAAAATTAGAGCAGAAGTGGCAGCAAAGGAAAATAAAAGTATTGGGGGTAAAAAATTAGAGCAGTAGAGGCAACCAAAAAAACTAAAAGTAGTGCTGTCACAAAAAAAAAAAATGGAACTATAGTGGCAAACAAAGAAAATAAAAGCAGTGATGCCACAAAAAAAATAAGTGCATAAATAGCAACAAAAGAAATTTAAAGTTAACAGACATCCCATAAGAACTTGAAGAGAAATTTAAACCAAAAATATATGTAGAAGTAATGCCGGTAAAAAAAAGAATCGTATCACTAGTGGCAACAATGCATTAGAAACGACATTGTGGCGTCAACTATAAGGTAGTAACAACGAAACGTACCTAAAGCAGTGGCGATATAAACGTAATATAAAGCAGCTAGCATCAGCTACAGCTCAACAAAATAAGAGCGAGACTGGCACACTTTCATGCTCAACCAGTACAGCTGCATTAGGCCCAGAAGCACACTAGTTAATTTATGCAAATAGTATGCTGCGTTAATAGCTGATCCACAGAAAAAAAATGAGCAACAGCTCGGACTGCAGACACCGTTTGCTTCATTATGACTAGTAATCAGGATTCTCTTTTAGCAAGCTTTAGGTATCTCTTAGGAGTTTTATCTTCACATTTCTCTCACCTTGTTCATAGCTTCAGCCCTGAGTTGCTTTGCTCTTTGAATTTTTTGGCATTTTCCAGAATTTTCATCTGCTTATTAGTCGACTTGTTCCTCATTTTGCGTTCATCGCTGCGCTACTTCGTTTTTTTTTCTATTGTGTAAGTTGGCATTTAGGCACGTTTGGAGATATCAATTTTTTCTTATTGTGTGTGCAGATTTGCGGTTTCTCCTCTATTATTTTGAACTTTTAACATTTTTTTCTATCTTAGCACCTAACAACCGGGCTTAATATTTTAGCAGTTATATAACCAGGCAATGACAATTCTCAATTTACGTGGCCGCTATTAATTTACGATTACTTTTCTTTACTACCTTTTATCTCTGCGTTTCCAATTTCAGCAACTTATAAAATTTTTCTAATCTGTTCCTTGACGTAATCTCGATGTTTTCCTATATTAACATTTTTCTTTGATTCCTAATTTCTTCCGTTTTATGTTTAGTTTTAGACACTTTTAAGAATTTCTCTCGTTTTTGTTTCTCTCCTACTCGTTTATTCCATTCGCTATAACTTTAGTTTACCCCATTATAATTCAATTTTGATTTGAATATTTCTGGGAAGTTAGTTTTAACATTTAAAATTTCCTAAATTATGGCAATTCCTTATAACCACTGTAGTTTGCCTCATATTATCTTTCTGCTGACAGATTTTGGCTGTTGAAGCTTGTTAGCATTCTATGCTCCATCAACTTCCATATTTATTAATACTTTACGTAGCTTTTTGATCATTTCATTTCTAAATTTAGGTGTTTTGGAGAATTTGCATTTCTTCTTCATATCAGACATAAATTTATGAAGTCTTTCGTATTTGACGGACTGAAGTTCCTTTTTACTCCCTAATTATCCATATTTTGTGAATTTTAATAGGTTTTACCTCAATCTTAATACTTAAGTGTTAATTCAGTATCGATAACAACAACTACACTGATACTCTCACATTCCATAGCCACAGCTCACATTGCGTATAGTAATCATATTTACATACGAGGCCTGTTCTTGTCTTCATAACTCCATACTCAAGTTAGTAAATACCCATAGACTTATATCCATGATTTAATACTGATATCATAAGAGTTGACAGCCATGTCTATAAATATATGTCTTCATATACCCACATCAGCAAGTTAGCATTGTTATCTCTCAGAGTAGATATATATCGGAACTGATAAAAATTCTCTAGAATAACAAAGCTAACCTGTCTGCTGGGCCCCGTAGGAAAGAAAGAACTGTAGATCCGAAAAAAAGCTGCCCAGGAAACAGCTGTGATCCGTAACAGTCGTGCATTAAGCAACTGGGACGTGGATCTGCCCAGACAATAAGCTGGACGGACATGCATTCACCGACAAAAAAGTTAATTCTTTACTGTAATGAAAGGCTGCTCTTGCAAGTGATATTATTACGTGTTTTACATGGTTTTCTCCTTGGTCACAACCCTAAGCTTCGTGAAGAAATACTTTTTGCTGAATATTATTTTTCATCCATGTATGGACTGGTAAGAAAAATACGTCTAAACTCTTATGTTTGTCGCTGGAATTATCCAAAGTTGTTAGGAAATAAAAAATTGACGGGACTGTTTTTTTAACAAAATTAAATGAAATAAATGCACTTCGGACGTGCCCTTTGTTGAATGCAAATGGGTTTAAATTATACGGGGGTCATTAGGGTACATACAGAAAATTATAAAAGAAAACTCACCTATGTATGCACGGAATAGAAACAACAGTACACAATATAAGCAATCGCAAAATTGTGCAACAAAAGAACAAATCAGTGATTAGACATAGAACACTTAATCAAAGAATATTTATAATGATAAAAGATACACATATGCGTAAATCAAGCAGTAAGAGACACAATGTGTGGTACATGAAATAGCATGTGTAATTAAGTATGACCATTCACAATCACATCAAGACACGCTGGTGGATAAGTGAATATTGTAAAATAAAACAGCCATAGACATAGTACCACATGCATAACAGTACAGGAAGACACAGAAAGCTCCGCTGTACCCTGAGGAAGCCACGCGTACCAACAATGGTACAGCGCCTTGCAGCGGTTCACATGGAACCCTGGACAGCTTACGCACAGGTATTTCCGCATCGTGAGGGGGTAGGGGTTGCGTGAGGCTGGGGAAGGAAGGGGGAGGGGGTTAGCTTGTGGATGGGGGAGGGGGTAACATAGGAGAAGATGAATGGAGGACAGTGCAGTAGTCGAGTAAAAATGAAAGGAGGCTACAAAAAATAATAGCAAAAAGCTCTGTGATAGTGTGGGATATTCTATATTATACTAAGAGGAGTCAAAACCGATTCCTTTATATACCAATTCCTATTTCCAGCGTGTGGAGGTGTCCTGGTCTTACTGCCAGCACAACTAATTTCATAAAATGAGCTTGTTGCTCAAAGCTAGTGCTGCTAAGCTGCACACATATTAACTATTTACCCTGACTTTGGGACAGCAAAAACGCAATTGTGCTCCTCTATACGGAGTTTTCAGCCTCGTCAAGGGTAATGAGGCTTGTGACTAACACTTGTAAAGCGATCCAAAGTGGCGAAACCAACGCTCCGATCTGAAGTTCCAAAGAAGCTTAAGGTAATGAATTTAGCTTAAGTGGACCTCGCTGGGTCAATCGACACTGATTATAGTTCAGTAGTGTGGTATTTTATCATGCATTATTTATATAATTAAACACACAGAAAAGTATGTTCTTTACGATAAAAAACACCTGGTTTCTCATCACTAATGACTTAATATTTTAGCTACAAAGCAATAATGATTAATCGTAAACGACATTATTGTTCATCACAGCGCTCTTGTTTATCTGTTATTCATCACAAAACGACTATGTGCATTGACGCAAATTCAAACGACTAGGTAGTTAACAGTTAACTAATTTTGCTTATTGGCAAACAACCATTTTTCTGTGTGTAGCTATAGAGGTATGATTATATCCATTAAGTATACGTTACACTGTATTGCGAAAGCTCCGCTGGTAATATACAAGATAGAAATTAACCCTAACGGCTACGTCACTTTTTAGCAAACCCGATCATTTTTAGGCTATATTGTATATTAAACATGGGCGGGACGTCAGAGTGCTGCGCTTGCATGCTCTAGCGCCCTGGATCGCTTCCCTGCCAGGAAGCAAAATTGTTGCCACGCTTCAAAAACGGCGTCAGTATTTCCGGCGTTCACATTTCATAGCGAGGATTCTGATCCTAACCTGAAATGTTGACATTCGAGGGCTTACAGTTGTCAGATGAGCCTTCCGTCTCTGACACCATAGCTCTGACAATTTGTGATCGACTTCAGCCTTGCACATCACTAGAGCCTAGCGGGCAAGTATTGTTATACGAACCAATGGCAGTGTATCTCGCAGCTACAGTGTGAAGGGAAGTTTACTCTACCTTTACTACAGTAGAGCAGCGTCTACACGATCGATCTTTTCGTCGAAGTTTGTGATCGCGGAAAGATTTTGATCGCCAAACACACGCGGCGAGCCTTCGAAGCTTGTGAATTTTGATCGCCATCAGTGCTGGAAGTCTTTAAGCACAATCACGATCACAAAAAATTTGCAAATTATATGGAGCAAGAGTTAAGTTTTAATGAAAGAAACGGATGTACACAGTGTGAATTGCAATAGAAATTGAAGAAAATTCTAAATTAAAAATAGGAAATTATTGTTCTATCGCCTGCATTTCTGCATTTTTTTGATAGGTCTGTTATTCACTATCAGGAGATTATTACACAGTAAAAGATATGGGCGTTAAAAAAAACTGCAGCCGCTGGTATGTGTGTTCGAATATTAGAGCTGGCCTCATGTGGCCACGAACGACTTAATTATTACAGTTAACAGAACGCCTCGTAGGTGCTGAATCAGCAGTTTGGTGCATTCCACATCAATGTCAACCCACCTGACTGCCTGCAAGAGATTGTGATGATAGCTCAATTCCTTTTGTCTGTTTTAGGTGGAAATACATACATACACGTATATATTTATATATTTATTTACAGACTCATATAGAACGAAAAGATTTTCACCTCTCTCACTTTCTTTCCCTAGTGATGTAGGTGCTGTAAAACTAAGTCTTGCCGAGCTGCAATCTGTAAATTACTTCGTAAGCATTATTTTCGGTATCATTCTTCATCGATTTTAATTTATAAAATAAGCTACCAAATATCAAACAAAGAATGTAGATCATTAGACAATGAATGTAGACGTCTTTTTTTTTATTAAATAAGTTGAAATATTATTAAGCAATGTATGCAGATGTTGTTTTTTCTAATAACCTGTCTTATTATTAAGCAAAGAACACTTCCCATCCCTGGAGAAATACATGATATTAATGTATGAGTCTTTGGCTTCTTTTATTCATATGAGTAGGCAGAAAGGGGCTCCATGCGCCCAGCTCCATTACATACAACGATCTTCAATATGCTGGTCGCAGCTTGAACTACAACCCTAACAGTATTATTGGCCGTCCCAAGAGCTAATATTATAAAACAGCTTATTGGACGGCCAGGAATTTTGTATGGGGACCGCTGTTTCAGTTCCGGACACAATAATTCCTTACTCAGCATTCCTCCTCCTCTTCTCCAGAGCAGAGCCACATGATGGTGACAATAATAGTGCCCAGCTACGTCGTCATCGCCGATGGCACTGTAGACTCTCACCAAACAGGGGCCAAACAATAAGCCGCGATGCAGTGTAGCGAGTATTGAACCTTTAAACCTCTTTCTGTACCTATTTTAACCCCAGTGATAAGCTGCGTTCACACAACTGTACCATCCCCACGAGTGTAATTAATAAATGAAGCTGATTGATCACACAAGCCCTTACGAATCATAGTTCATCTAACGCCATGAACACACTGATATATACACTCTAACCTTGGCGCGAGGATGTGTAGCTCGCAAGTCGTTCATACTGCAGTATCTAGGCTACCGAATTTAAATATGTACTGCAATGACGTGTAAGCTTCACATTCTCGCATCAAGTTGTGAGTGTGAATGCAAGTGTTGTCTCGGCATTTTGACGTCGTCCTGCATGTGTAGTTACATGATCTTTTTGCGGCTGAAGGGAGTTCTTAACAGTAAGCTGTGGCAAAGAGGTAACAGGGCTTGCTAAAGAACAGTGTCGGCCTCTACCGTGTCTGTGTCCGAGGGCGGCGAGCAACGTCGCCAATGTGTCTGGCCGGGCCTAATGCCTCTTTGGCACTTGCGGCGATAGATCACACTGTGCTACAGGTGCAGCTTTTCTGTCTGTGTAAGCTCTCCCACAGTAGCGGGCTGTGAGTATCCGCATGGAGTCTAGTAATAAAGATTTAGTATTACTTTAGCTTAAAATATACCACTTCAGACGGGACAAGTATATGCGCTTTTTATCTACTGTGCCTTTTCGAATTTAGCCGTTTGAATTGTATAATTCCGTTCATGTAAACCAACGTGGCCCCATGGCGCAATGGTAGCGCGTCTGACTCCAGATCAGAAGGTTGGGTGTTCGAGTCACTCTGGGGTCAACAGTCTTTTTTATGGCTATAGCTCATAGGTGGCCGGCACGTGTCTCAGCTCCTCTCTGAGAATGGGCCTGTTGGTCCGTCTACTGCCAATTATCTAGGTAATCTAATCTTTTCTTCATAGTATTTTTATTATTGAGAACAAAAACTAATACAATTAAAAACTGGGAAAACGTAAAATCAGCGTAAGAGTTTTAAAAGTAACATAAATGTTAGAAATGGTTGGTAGTGAGACTCATTCTAAAAGATATTGGGTAGAGGATAGATGGAGTGAAAATTTAATACCATTTGTCTTATTATGTAGCAGTAAGATTATAAAATAACCTCTTGAAGAAATAAGGAGGCATGATGCCTCTGGAAGAAAAAAAATGCTTCACTTCGAACGAGGTGCTTCAGGCTCATGAAGGTGCGTCTGATCAGATGAGGGTGCTTTAGGTTACACTAGGTGCGTTACATTAATCGAGATGTGTTAAGATAGACGTGAAATGTAACGTTAGATGAGGCATGTTAGGTTAGACAGGAGTATCCTAGATTAAATGAAGTGTGTTGTACTAGACGAAGTGCTTTAGGTTAGACCAGGTATTTTAGGCTAGACCATGTGTGTTAAGATAGATATGGATAAGAGTATGTTAAGTAAGGAAAGGTTCAATAATAACAGTAGAGAGTAATTATATAAAATCTCTGAAATCCGTGTATTTCGTGAAATCACTTATTTCGCAATGCTACCATCACACGCACATATTGCTATTTAGTGGTTTCGTAGTCAGGTATAGAGCCTGTTTTCTTGAAGGGAAGATGGTGGAAAGGGTGGAGGGTGGAGAGGGTTAGGGATCTATAATGAGGGGGCAGAAGGCGTCTGGATTGTATCACTTGTCACACTTTGTGCCCCCTCACGCCCCCTTCGGAATTACCCCAGCCTCACCTCCCCCTCCTGCTGCAGGCCACCTCGTGCTATGACACGAGCTGTTAATAAGGGGCCTTCAAGACTCTGTTTTTTTCTAGTGTAATACCCAACAAGCGGAAAAGAAAAATTAAATTCAAGACCATAGCAATCAGAACACTGCAGTACGGCGCTAATGAGTGATTATTTAAAATAGATAAAATTACATTGGTCTTTATTTTAATGCTTTGACGGAGCAGCGCAGGCGTAACTAAGCTTTTGGAGGTACTCAATAACTATAAGAATGCTACAAGATCTGATTTCTCGTGGATAGTCGTCCCCAGAATTTTTATCTCGCAGAAAGAAGGAAGCTATGTGTAAGGTATCTCTATATTATAAAATGCCTGTAGTAGTGATTCTACTACAAAAGGGTACGTTGCAGATGCTATGTTCATCTGCTGTTTCGTTCGTAGCGTGATGAGGTCAAGCCTGTCTTTTCCTTTTCAGGTAATGCGGTACCGCCCTTCCGGTAATATAAAAAATTTATCTAATACCAAAAATATGTCTCAAGAAGAACTTTCTTTTGGGCTGTAAGGGACAGAAACACCAACTATCAAGCTTTACTGCGCAGTAGAATTTTATTCAGCGCTCTATCGTGTAGAGAGATGGCATATATTATTGCTTGTATACAGGATACATCGAGTCCGGTAAATGGGGAATAAAGTTTAGGACGTCGAAATTGAGAGCTGCTGCTTGAAGCTGTTCCTTGAACACAGTACACTTTTCTCACCAGAAAATTCTCAGATAGCGAAGAGTCCACGCCATTCCATAAATGGGCATGAAATTCGATAACTGCTACACTTCGTTGATATAGAATTTTGGTAATATGGTAATCCATTAATATTGTACCTAATTAACATAATATTCCATTAATATGGTACGGCGTTAATTTCTTACTAGTTGGAACCTGTTTAAATTCCACAAAATAGGAGTCTCAGACCTGAATCATCTTAATTTCCTCCTATCTAATAATGAAGGAACCTGTCAAAATTCTGCAGAACAGAAGCATTGTTCCTCAATTATGATCCCTCGGACCTGTGCCATGCACACGAAGGGTGAAAAATGCTCGAAGTCAGGTAGTGCATCTTCTACCTAAGACCTACGAACAGGATCGCAGCCCCAAACTTGAAGTTGACTCTTTCTCCTTTTGATCCTTTCTCAGGTAGTATCAACGATACCTCAAAGGCATCCTTATTTCCCCTAGCTAATGCTGATTAGAGCGTCATGGTTGCATTAACTAAGTAACTAATAGAGGGACAAACAGAATTTTAATACAGACCCCATTACTATGATACTCATTCCGTTAATAGCTATGTTATTCCATAAATATTGCACTTCATCAACATGTTATGCCATTAATATAGTACTTCGTCAGTATGGTACTCTACTTATATGATATACCATCAATTTGTGATTCCATTAATATGGTACTTCATTACGACGGTATTCTATTAAAACGGTCATCCACTTTTCAAGTTTAGTGGCAGGTCGAAGTTCAGCAATGCCTGAAGCAGAGTCTTAAGACAGCCCAAGTCGTGTCAACAACTCGGTATCTGCTGCGGTGAAGACGCTATGGTATTCCATTAAGAGAAGGCGGGCACCATAGCGGCCTGGGCCGTAAATAATCGAAATTTAAGATTACCTCAGAGTCTGGCGGCCCCCGCCCCTCTCCACCCCGTTTCCTAAGTTGTTTGCCGGAACGCGTCGGCACCGAGCAGACAAGCGCTTATTATGGCGGTAACACGTCGTTATTGTGCCATCAGAAGAATGTAAACGCTGGCAATAGAAAGTTATTGGTTTGAGATACGTTATATTCGCTCGCCCTCTTGCCCCACACACTCGATCTCCTGCCCCACACTCTCGTCCTCCTGCCTCATACTCTCACCCTCCTGCCTCATACTCTCGCCCTCCTGCTTCACACTCTCGCCCTCCTGCCTCATGCTCTAGCCCTCCTGCCGCATACTCTCGTCCTCCTGCCGCATACTCTCTTCCTCCTGCCCCACACTCTCTCACTCCTACCTCACACTCTCGTCCTCCTGCCCCACACTCTCTCACTCCTACCTCACACTCTCGTCCTCCTGCCTCATTCTCTCGCCCTCCTGCCCCATAATCTAGCCCTCCGGCCTCACATTCGTGCTCTTCTACCCCACACTAACTCTCGCCCTCCTGCTAAACACATTCGACCTTCTGCCACACACTGTCGCCCTCCAGTCTTACATTCTCATTCTCCTGCCTGCCCCACGCTCTCGCGCTCCTGTCACACACTCTCGCCCTCCTGCCCTACACTCTCACTCCTTCCCTACACTCAATCTCCCCCTCCTGCCTCATACTCTCGCACTCTTCCCCCACACTTGATCTCACATTTCTGCCAACACTTTCACTCTCCTGCACCACAATCTCGCCCTCCTACCCCACACTCTCGTCCTCCTGCTCACACTCTCGCTCTCCTGCCTCTCCTTCTCGCCATTCTGCCTCACACTCTCGCCCTCCTGCCTTACACTCTCTCCCTCCTGCCTCACACTCGCCCTCCTGCCTCATCCTCTCGCCCTCCTGTTACTCACTTTCGCCTTCCTAACTCTCACTCTCCTGCCTCACACTCTCTCCTATGAAAAAATTAAAGTAGTGCCAAACTCACAGCCTCTGTGGATGTACACTCATTGATTACAGAACTTTCTTAACTAAAGTTTACTCTGATTTGCGTTGACGATGGTCATTTCTTGTGAGGAAACGTCCACCTCACTCATCGAAAATACGCAGCAACTTTCATCGCTAAAAGCTCAAAACGAGCGCACTCGTACTGTATAGACTAGTGGTTCTTACTGTTTTTGGAGGCACTGAACCCCTCAAGCTCCATACATGTATTCATCGAATCATTTCCTAGTTAGAAAAATAAAGAGTATTTTTTTCAAATTCGAAACACATGGATGCATATAACTACGTACTGTCTTTGGGCACAAACTGTACCATGTATCATTTGCGCATCATGCCGCTTGCAACCCCTGAAATTGACTCACCGAACCCTTGGGGTTCGATCAAACCCAAGTTAAGAACCACTGGTGTAGACGCAGGAAAAACACAGGAAGGTACAAAACACAAGTGCTGGCATCATTCATTTGTTAGTTCACCTATCGACGGTATCGAGGCCGTGTTACTCTCCAGCGCACTTTCCTTTAGCGGCCACGGTAGCAGCATGCTTCCGTTTTCAGCTCTAACACCTTGTATCGCTCGTTCGATGCCCCGTGAGGCACACGAGCACTTTGCAGATCTTGGTGTGCTGACTCGGCAGTTGTGTGTGCATGCACGGCGCCGTGGCGGAACTGCCCTCCTCAGAGATGAGGGGGGGTGGGGGGTCTCGGGTCATTTGTTCCTTCCGTCAAATTGGCGCCATAGTTTGTGACCCGAGGGCGACTGCGACTACACTTGCTCATCTGGGGCCAGTGGGCCTATACCCGCAGCACAAACCAGTGCATGTGGGTTTCC
>LQNS02277100.1:8950016-8966396 GCA_001587735.2 Parhyale hawaiensis
CATACTCGAGCCCTCCTGCCTCATACTCTCGCCCTCCTGCTTCACACTCTCGCCCTCCTGCCTCATACTCTAGCCCTCCTGCCGCATACTCTCGTCCTCCTGCCCCACACTCTCGCACTCCTACCTCACACTTTCGTCCTCCTGCCCCACTCTCTCGAGGTAATGCCCCGCACTGTCGCTCTCCTACTTCATACTCTCGCCCTCCTGCCTCATACTCTCGCCCTCCTGCCCCATACTCTAGTCCTCCGGCCTCACATTCGTGCTCTTCTACCCCACACTAACTCTCGCCCTCATGCCAAACATATTCGACCTTCTGCCACACACTGTCGCCCTCCTGTCTTACATTCTCATTCTCCTGCCTGCCCCACGCTCTCGCGCTCCTGCGCCACAATCTCGCCCTCCTACCCCACACTCTCGTCCTCCTGCTCACACTCTCGCTCTCCTGCCTCTTCTTCTCGCCTTTCTACCCACAGCTCGCTCTCCTGCCCCACACTCTCGCCCATCTACCTCACACTCTCACCCTCCTGCCTCTCAATCGCCCTCCTGCCTCATACTCTCGCCCTCCTGCTACTCACTTTCGCCTTCCTAACTCTCACTCTCCTGCCCCACACTCTCTCCTATGAAAAAAATAGAATAGTGCCAAACTCACAGCCTCTGTGGATGTACTCACATTGATTATCGAACTTTCTTAATTAAAGTTTACTCTGATTTGCGTTGACGATGGTCATTTCTTATGAGGAAACGTCCACCTCACTCATCGAAAATACACAGCAACTTTCATCGCTAAAAGCTCAAAACGAGCACACTCGTATTGTATAGACCAGCGGTTCTTATTGTTTTTGGAGGTACTGAACCCCTAAAGCTCCATACATGCATTCATCGAATCATTTCCTAGTTAGAAAAATAAAGAGGTTTTTTTTCCAAATTCGAAAGACATGGATGCATATAACTACGTACTGTATTTGGGCACAAATTGTACCATGTATCATTTGCGCATCATTCCGCTTGCAACCCCTGAAATTGACTCACCGAACCCTTGGTGTTCGATCAAACTCAGGTTCAGAACCACTGGTGTAGACGCATGAAAAACACAAGAAGGTACAAAACACATGTGCTGGCATCATTCATTTGTTAGTTCACATAACGACGGTATCGAGGCCGTGTTACTCTCCAGCGCACTTGCCTTTAGCGGCCTATATGATATCATTTTTCATTATACTGTACTAATCCAAGCAATGCAAATTCAACAACTCTCCCCATCACTGCTTCATTTTCTTTACGTATTCGCACTGTTCTTCATCATCTGCTCACTGACGATCATTATTTTTTTTAATCACCCATTTGTTCGTTAAATATCAGCGTTTATATTTAGCTTAGGGGTCTCCAAGTGATCATTTCAGTGTCCATTGTGCTGTCGAAGATGGAATGTGTGTTTGCTTTTCTTCTACACTAAGTATGCTTATTTTTTTGAAACTCAGAAAACTTGAACTAAGTTGTGTAAAATTGCAAACTTCTTGAAGCGGCATTGTACCAAAATGTCATTCAGCCTGGAAATATTCTGAGGGCTGATTTACACGGCAGTCTTTTGGTTCTGAAACAGAGAACTCAGGCTCCCAAATACGTTACTGTGTCCGCTTAAGCGTAAGAAAAACACAGTGTGCTAAATTTTATTTTATTTTTTTCCATTTCTAAATTTAAGGAGATATGACGCAACCAATCGTCCGCCACGTCTATCAGACGAAAATACTCTCGCGATAGTCTATTATTAAAGCATCCATGCTAATATTGCTGATCGTATAACCTGCAAAGTAATATGCTCCATTTTACCTCGCATACATTCTACCAAGCGTGGAAAAGATGGTAAGCATTGGTATTCCTTTAATGCTATAGATTCATGTCCAAAGGGAAAGGACGTTCGTGCACGCATTCATCATGTCCACGCCCCCGCTGGTCCATTCCGCCGAAAAATGGTTTAGAGCTATAATTTACATCAGTTCTATATATATATGCTCTGCTGCGTGGTATTTGAAGCCTTAGGCGATAATCGCCGTCACTGAAGTAAAGTTAGACGACTCAGAAATGCTTCCTTGGTCACGTGGTGTGGTCAAGTGCTGAGGGACGGTGAGGGTTAGTAGAAAACGACCGAGGGAAATATGACGGAAACGTAGAAGTTCGATGTCGATGACGAAGAAGCACTTTATCGATGGAAAAGAAGTAAGTTATCGTTATCGAAAAAGTACTATGTCATTAAAAGAAGTACTCTATCGATAGGAAAAAAGTAAACGAAATAATTCAATGATAGAAAGAAGTATAAGAAGTACTTTATCGTTAGGATACAAGTAAATGAAGTAACTCATCTTTAGAAAAGAAGTAAAATAAGTACTCTATCATTAGCAGAAAAGTACTTTATTGATAATAGAGAAGTACGTCACAGAGAAAAAGCCATTAGGGTCAGCAAGGCATTACTATTGCGTTTAAAAGAGAACTACTTCATTTTTAGCAAATAAACACTTTATGGTTAGCAAAGAGCAGTGTACCGCCGCAAGTATACTAAGATAATAATTCACTGCTTAAACCCTATTCTTCAAAAACGTCATTCACTATATCTCAAATCTCTAAAAAAACATATTTACATAGCCAATGTGTAAAAAACAAAAGAGAGTATGGGGTTTTAGGAGTACAGGGGGGAAAGGTTCATTAATTGTAGCTGTGTAAACTACTACATTATACATAGAAGTAAATTAATTGCAATCTTATTCATGTCAATGATGCAGTCAAGACATTCTAATGGTTTAAGTCAGAGGGTAAAATAATGCAAAATTATACATAGCCGGGATGCCCAGTCGGGGAGGGGGGGGTGTTTACAGTCAAGTTAACTGGACCTTTTTCTTTATGGAGGTGCGGGGGCAGGCTTGATTGCTTAAAAAAAATAAACTCAACAATACAGACAGGTTTAAGAGAAATCTGTGACGGAACGAACGAGGGAAGATACATGCGCGCGGTTGATCTAAAACAAATTTGTAGAATAATTTATTATCTTACCTGTATACAGTGAAGTGAACACGAATAACGAAGTCCTTCATATTGCCTAACAATTTCGACGACATGACAGTAACTGATGTCGTAGACAGTAAATATATACACCTAATGAAATTTTAGTTTTGGCATGAGTCTTGGAATTTTGATGTTCTTGAATACTTTCAGGAAAAGGGAAATTTAAGCAGTTGGTTCAGAGGGTCAATTCGTGAATCCTTCGTCGTGCTTTTCCTGAACTTTCGATGCCAAAGTGCTCATCTTGGGCCAGTAGGCTTATACCCGCAGCACAAACCAGTGCATGTGGGTTTCCCAGGTGAGGGCGTGGTCTAAGTTGACTTTACCTTTACTTTGCTCCATCGAAAATCTGGGTCGCCAGGAATGAGAATCGAACAACGCAACCCCGGCCACCCTAGCCGGGGACAAGCGTGTTCATCCGACCATCGAAAGCAATTACAAGTGAAGTAATACACAGAAAGTTATGCTCTTCATTTCCGTTTACACGGGCACAGTAACGCATTCTGTGTGCTATATATGGGGAACATAAGAAAATCACCTTAATGGAAGTCGAATTCAGCTACAGCGTGCAGTTGTCACAGAGAATTTACGCGTTCGTCTTGACTACTCCCAGCTAAAAGTGCCATCGAATGTTACAGTGAGTCCGAGCTAAGCTGGGTTATCTCAAAAGTCAGACAGCTGCGTTGGTTTCGCTCTTTTGGATCGAATGTTAGAAATTGATCCTTGTTCGATTATGGCAGAGTTCTCCGAAACTCAATCCTGATCTGTAAACTGGAAGTTCAAACGCTTCCTAATTGGAAATTTAGGGACGTTTATCGGATGTTATCGGAAGCCACTCATTATCTGCACATAGGCAGCCGATAAATCCCTATAAATTTCCAATTGGGAAATACTGTAAGCGAAATTTGGCTGCTTGTAACACAGGCAATACGAACAAAAGTGTGCATGAGTGGAGAGGCGAAACCAACGCTCCTCTCTGAAATTCCGGATAAGTTAAGCCGATTGGGTACAACATAGCTCGCTTTCACTGAGCCAATTGATGACGAGTTAGCGGTGTTTAATGGAAATAAAAGTAGGGAAATTGTGATTCGTCCACATTTCCCGAGATAGCATCACCCTGAACTGCTTCTACTCTGAGAAAAATATCGTCTCAAAACCAGCACGATTTCCCGTGCAGCGGCGGCGGATACCTGCTCTGGCGTGCTTGCATAGCACGAAAACTGTACATTTCGTGCAGCACGGGCACGCAACGGCAGGTATGTGCGGTCGGTGCTCGGCATTGCGCGGAGGTTATGGGACACTTCTTTTCTCAGTTTACATGTCCAGATATATAAATCCTGACGCTTTGATTCACCTCTTTCGTTGACTTTTGAGGCGTAAATCGTAATCTAATTACCCTTGAGACTGCCAGAAACTCTATTCTCATTCCAAAAGACAAGCTGAGTGCTTAAATTTGAAGCTCTCAGTGGGTTAGCCGAGAATTCGCTTCGCACCTAACCTAACTTAACCTAACCTAAATCAACCTAACCTAACTTAACCTAACCTAACTTAACCTAACCTAACCTAGCCTGATCTAAGCCACCGGATTGCCTGATGTCTGTTCTGTTTCAACGCTCCTGAATAATAAAACTTAACTATATTATTATTGTCAGAGACTCTGGAGTACTGACAGCATAGAGACAGTTGCCTCAATGACAACAACGTCTGTATACTGTCCTTATTGTCTCCCCATGGTAGCCGTGAGACAGCATACCTCAGGGTGCTGCACCAGTATATTAAGTTCACAGCATCCCGATGAGTGAATAATATATTTTAGTTTTTCTTTATTTTTTATTTTACTCGGTAAAGTTTATGGGGTTAGAGCACCTTTCAAATAAATTTTCCATTCGTTTTAGGTTGCATTTATTCTTTTTTCCTTCTTTTCATCGTCAACTTCCGACTGCAGACTGATGCAGTCACGCCACAGGCGAGCTCTCACGTCTCCTCTTGAGTGTCTAAGTCATAAACTCATTACTGCAAAGCTTTATTTTAAAGGGGTGTTCACACGACAGTTTACTGGTCTTCCTACGTTGCGCTGTGAAAGCAACCACATATGGTCACTTGCCTGGTAAAGTTGTAAGGCGGGTTCGCACCACAGTCATTTTATTTCCAAATAAAAGGTAGGACTCGGTGCTGTGTCCGTTTAGCAGCAGAATATTTCAAAGGTTTCTGAGTTCTATTGCACCCCAAATTTGAAGAGATGGCAGAATCTTTACTAGTGATAGTTGCTAAGTCAACTGGCGTGACCGCTTCTGGTAGACACACAGTCGTGCTTACAGGGTCACACCAAAAGCATTGCAGAAAGTATAGGGAACAAACGACTGTCGTAGGAACGCACTTTATTATTTTTAATATTATTATTATTAAAACTTCACGCTTGAGCTCCCACGGACAGGTAATACAACCCAAATGAAGCATCTTGCAACACCGGGAAGCCCAAAACGCTACTAAAGGAAATCCAGCAAAAAAANGCAAACCATAAGGAAATTACGATATCTAAGTACAGGTTTCCCTTTCCTGCAAGCACGTGCGTAAGTAGTACAGGTGCGGGGGCGACCAGGTAAGGCGGCTTTTTACCTTTAGAGCTATAATTTACCACAGTTCTATATATATATGCTCTGCTCCGTGGTATTTGAAGCCTTAGGCGATAATCGCCGTCACTGCAGTAAAGTTAGACGACTCAGAACTGTTTCCTTGGTCACGTGGTGTGGTCAAGAGCTGAGGGATGGTGAGGGTTAGCAGAAGACGACCGAGGGAAACATGACGGAATCGTAGAAGTTCGATGTCGATGACGAAGAAGTACTTTATCGATAGGAGAGAAGTAAGTTATCGTTATCGAGAAAGTACTATGTCATTAAAGGAAGTACTTTATCGATAGGAAAGAAGTAAGTTATCGTTATAGAAAAAGTACAATGTAATTAGAGGACGTACTTTATCGATAGGAGAGAAGTAAGTTATCGTTATCGAAAAAGTACTATGTCATTAAAGGAAGTACTTTATCGATAGGAAAGAAGTAAGTTATCGTTATAGAAAAAGTACTATGTCATTAAAGGAAGTACTTTATCGATAGGAAAGAAGTAAGTTATCGTTATCGAAAAAGTACTATGTCATAAAGGAAGTACTTTATCGATAGGAAAGAAGTAATTTATCGTTATTGAAAAAGTACTATGTCATTAGAGGAAGTACTTTATCGATAGGAAAGAAGTAAGTTATCGTTATAGAAAAAGTACTATGTCATTAAAGGAAGTACTTTATCGATAGGAAAGCAGTAAGTTATCGTTATCGAAAAAGTACTATGTCATTAAAGGAAGTACTTTATCGATAGGAAAGCAGTAAGTTATCGTTATAGAAAAAGTACTATGTCATTAAAGGAAGTACTTTATCGATAGGAAAGAAATAAGTTATCGTTATCGAAAAAGTACTATGTCATTAAAGGAAGTACTTTATCGATAGGAAAGAAGTAAGTTATCGTTCCGCAGTGTTCGTTCTATGATAAATTTAGTGTAGCTCTGCACTTCATTGTTAACAGCAACGCTCCAAAATAATAATGGACACTGCCATTAAATTTTAGACAGCTGGATTTTCAGTATGTAATATGACCTAGGACCACATCATCGAAAGGGGTTTCAATTTGATAGTTGGATGCCGCATATCTAGGAATATTTACTGCTTTATTACGTCTTTTATGTTGACTGGACTGTCTGCTCAATGACTGCAGCCTGTACCCGTTTCCGTTTTTCTTTGTTTCGGAAATTCTTTCCCGTTTTTATGAACTTCCGATGGCAGAGGAACAAAGTCGTGCCTCAGGACGCAGTCGACCGCGTCAGTTTGACTCCTTAAGAGAGAGGCTTTCTATCGTAAAACCTACTTTTTCGACTTAGCTTTTAATCACTGAGACAAATAACCACATTTCTCATGACCGCTAGTCCTGGCAATTAAATTTCCTATTCCATTTTCATGGCTTGGAAGAAAAATCGCCAAGCATTTCAACAAACACGTGCACCGGTCACTATGCTGACCTGTTCGTTTTTTTCACGTTTTCAAGCTTGAACGGAACTAATGCATCGTGTAGTTATAGTGCCATTAACCTTTGAATCGCCTATAGCAGCAGCATAAATTGAAACGTACCCAAAGGGCCATTTTAGATATTAGCCCATTAATGGTAAGCGCCTCGTTCTTAGAACATAGGAATTATTGTATAAAAACTTTGTTGTGGGATAACTGATTAACTTGTCCTTTTATGCAACTAATCTAGAATCAGTTTTCATGATTTCAACGCTTGGAAATGCCCCACTATGGAAAATTTCAAATATTATTATGTTTTAATCAAACCTTCTTGTTGTTGTTCAGTTGTCCCAAATAATTGATTGAAGACAAAATAAACAATGGTGCACGTGCTATCAATGGCTCCCGTACAATTATCCATGAAAACAAAGCCTACATAAAGACTCAATGAAGACAAAGGATCCGGCTCTTGAATTATGATCGTCCGTGCTTAAGTGCCTTTGGATAACAAAAACAAATATTGCTCTGGAGTTTATGGGACGCGCGTGCGCACAAACAATGGAAAGACCAAAAATGGCAGCGAAATCACTCATCACGTTAAAAAAGCTTGCCTTTATAGTTCAGCGCCGCCCATAAATTCATCAATCGAAATGTATCCACAACGCATGTAAGTTGCTCGATAATTCCTGTATCTTTGATGCTCAGTAAAACATGAGAATTTTTAACAGCTATTACGTCATCGTACCTGGTGTAGTAAGGTCTTGGAGTAGAATGCTTTACTTCAAGAATAAAGTGACGAATAAACGCCACAAGAATAATTATATTCTCTTGTTTAATTTGGTATCAAGGATACTGAGAGCAGCTTAATACCTACCATCGGAATATTTTTTTCCATTGTTTTGAGTCACCCTGAACATGTCTGGTAAAGTGGAAAGTTTAAGCAAAGCTGTTGAGGTTAGAATCAAAATATGAAAATAAAAATTTATCATCATTTCCTATGAAATATTGTTAATGCAAAAGATGGTTATATATTTTTTGCATTTCCCTTATATTTCCTAGTGTTTCCTCGTATTTCCCTGTATATACCTGTATTCTACTGTATTTCCCTGTATCGAGCGACCTCTCCAATTTTTATCACGCTTGTTGGTTTTGCTTCCACAAACGAAGTAGGCCTATATACATAGGCAATGCATCCCTATCACAAATAAATGTAGCAAAAAATAACTGCTTGCTAACTCAAAAACTCTGCATCAAATTTCAATCTTCAAGTGAGGAAAAACATGGAAAAAAATAGTAAAGATCACAGAAAATGAAATTGGATTAATCAACCAAAAACTAATCACTCTCAAGGTCATCAGTCAAGTTAGGACATTGGCATGTCACTCAAGTATTAATCAACAAAGAACTAATCCTTTCGAAGTACCTACGTAAGTCAAAAATTAATTAACAAAGAACCAGTCTCTTAGGAGGTCATCCGTCGCGCTAAGACGCAGCCACGTCAGCCAAACATTCATCCGCCGGGAACTGATTCTTAGAAGGTAATTAGTCAAACAACGGAGTAATCTTATACGAGAGCTACGCACGTTAGTCAAGGGATGTCAGCCAAATAACTATTCTTTTATAAGCTAGTAAGTCAGTGGACGGGGATCTTCTTGATAAGCTATAAGTGCCTTCTCATTCGTTCAACTTTTAGTGGCACTTTGTACAGAATCATCATAGCTAAGGAAATTTCCTAGTGCGATTATGAAGGGCCTGTATTTGTAGCTCTCATTTATGCTCTATGACACCACGGAACTCCTCACACAAAGACTTAAGGAAATTAAGCAAATTGTAGGTTGTGAAGTGCGCTGGTGATATAAGTTTGACCCTAATCTGTAAGGCTCATTATTATTATTAAACAGTAATAATGATATTTTACGCTAGTTTACTGAGCATGCATCGTAATAGTATTATTGTATAAATAACTTCCTATATGCTGGGAGATATACACATTTTTGTTCTTTTGTTTGTTTGATAGCGAAACTCCTGCAGCAGAGAGCCCTTCTGAAAGGATGACTATATATATATACAGCGCCGTCTATCATGAACTCTCATCGCCGATGCCGTAGTGAATAACCTGAAAAAAAAAATGTGTGGTGAAAATTAGGCCTGGGCTCCGTCGAAGCGACGTGAGACGCAACAAATTCGTTGCAAGAAAAACTGTAACAACTTGTACAGCGCTGTACAGTCCCTACCGACGCAACCCAGACCACGCGACAAACTCTCTTATGCTCCATATCGCCTGCAAAAATTGCATTGCGTCGCTTGTTGTGTCAGTGGGGACCCGAGCTTTCTTGGCAGCTCATTCAATTGCACAACCACAATTTCATGTTGCGTTAGCCAGGTGAAGTGTTTTGTTAATGAAGGGGAAACGACGCAAATAAGTCTGCTGAAGAACTGGTAGTCTCCAAACTGAACTCCCCCGAACTGTCTCCGTTTTAGAAGTTTCGCTGTACCACCTGAGCTATGCAAGATATTTATTGGTTTATCCGCCTGGGGGGATTTTTAATTTTTTTTTTTTTTCATTAGTTGTGATGGTATCAAGACCAGAGCGTACCTCCTCGCGCTGGAGACTTAAATGCCATAATGATAAAATAATCGTCTAATATCAAGCAGCTAATATTAATAACTCACGAGATAATTAGTCAATGTACAAAGTGGCTATATAAGTAAAGGGTAATCAGGCAAGAACTAATAATTGAGAGGATGATAAGTCACGGTACGGTCATATTAGTCAAGAATCAGTCCGCTGATGACTAATAACTGAGAAGCTTATCAATCAATGTACCACGGAATCACGTTAGCTAAGGTTTAATTAGTCCAAAACTGATAACTCAGAAGATAGTAAGTCAAGAGGCTGGCATAAGTTAGGCAAGACTACGTTAGTCAAGAATTAGCCAAGAACACTCTTTCAAGGGGTAGACCGTAGACAGTAAAGGTACGACGGAAGCAAGTTAGTCAAGGATTAATCGCAGCCAAGAAGTAATCACTCAGAAGGTAATCAGTCAAGCGGACGGCAAGGCTTACGACAGCACGCNAGTTAGGCAAGGCTACGTTAGTGAAGAATTAGCCAAGAACACTCTTTCAAGGGGTAGACCGTAGACAGTAAAGGTACGACGGAAGCAAGTTAGTCAAGGATTAATCGCAGCCAAGAAGTAATCACTCAGAAGGTAATCAGTCAAGCGGGCGGCAAGGCTTACGACAGCACGCCTCTCCAAGCGGCACTCAAGAGACAATCAAATGACACCTTCTCGACCCTTCCAACCTCTTGGCACTCTTAGCGACACTCTTAAAAGTGTTCTGCAGCACTTAATTGTTCTCTTGCTGCTTTGTTTTTTAAGCAACTGCGTTTTTTGTTCAAGAAAGTATACATTTATATATTAAATTTAGTTGTCGCTTCCTTCGTCTATTCGACCACTCGCACATCTGCAAGATTTGCTTTTATTATTACATAGGGGAGTTAATGTGTTTATGATTCGGGGTAGGGAATAATAAAAGTTTATTTTAAACCCCATCATAAGCAACTGAAACGTCTGCTTCTCTTACGAACAGCATTGTTGACGAGCATGAGGCTTCATTTGTGAAATGCTGTGTTCCTCGCTGGGTTAAGCTACCCTTTAGAAATAATAAATTTACATTCTGACTTGGAAAATATTTTCCAGTTTCGGAACCATAATACAGGCCTAGACATAAATGAAGAACAGAAAGTTTATTTTTCTTGCATTTGCATACATCCCCACCAGTTATTGTTATTGATGCTGTTTTTGTTATTATTGATGCTGTACTCACTCACCTACCTTCAGGACTTTCGGACAAAGTGCAGGGGACGTTCCGCACTACACCTCAAGCGCGTCGCAGCTCGCGACCAAAGGGAGAGCCAGCAGCGAATTATCTCCGCTGTGCACGTAACTACTGACCCCTTGCCTATCTGAAATTCGTTTTAAATAAGAATCCCGCATATTTTCGCATTTTATGACTTTCATATCTGTGGGGTTTCGAAGATATAGCAGCATTTTGTTGATCAGTCTTGTTCCCCGGGTAGTGAAGCCATTAGAATACTTTGTCACCACGGCTTTCGCACCATTTCTGCTTGGGATGCGTACATCACAAGTCCTTCCGGTCTTTTCTGAGTGTCTGGCCACAATCTGTTCATTCACATTCCCAGTGATCCTTTCCTGAATATTTTTAATCATTTATGACTGTGAAATTGCACTCTGCATTCATAATGGAGAAAAAAAGTATCAACAGCGTCGGGACTAAAAACAATTTTTGGCAAACGTTTCGGATTACTCAAAATTTATCGCCAGTGCAGAGCACAACACAAAGAGAAGTGTTGTTATTAAATGATCCGTTTGTTTGTTGGCCTCGTTTTTCTCAATTCTATAACTCATAAAGTTATGAACGGATTTTTATGAAATTTACATGAGTTGTTAGGTATATTATGACGAGTACATGACCAATTTTTTGTAACAATCTGTTAGTTCGTTCTTTCGTTTGTCGCTGTTTTTAATTTTGAACTTGTTCGCACAATAACTCAAAAAATAATGAAAGGATCTTTATGAAATTTATAGTAGTTATTACTAATGATAAAAGGCATAAATAATCAAATTTGGTGCAGATCGGTAACTTCGTTTGTATGCTTGACTCATGTTTGTCATAATGCTTGTTAGCAGCATAACTCAAAAAGTTATGAACGCTTCTTCAAGAAAATTCTTGAAGTTGTTAACACTATAAAAGGACACAAATGATTAGATTTTGGTGTTCATACAAAGATAATTATAGTCTCAGATCCAATTTTAATTTTTCGTAACCGTTGCCTTGCTTGGCGGAGGTATCCGCTCTCAGAGTGCTCAAGTTGAAACTGCTTTTGAAGTCTAATCCGTCCCATCAGAAAACTTGCAAATATTTGTACCGTAACATCTACGCGGCGTACTACGTTTGTCACCATACTACCTACATATTACCGTGCATGTTACAGTATCCAGTATGAGACACAATGCTATGCTGAGCATCACACCATTAGCATGCACGCTGCATTGTCCCACATATCTCCTGCGGGACGGCCCCTGCTTGCAGGTCTTTATGGGGACCTCCAGTAGCATTTTATAACCGGCACCATAATTTTTCGCGTGCGGGCCGCCCTAGCCAGGGGTGGGGGGGCAAAGGGTTGACTTCGTGAGTAATTTTGTACATACAGTGACGAGCTTCTTCCTGGCGGCCAAGGTTGCACTATTATAAGAGATTGACTCTTAAGATCAGTTTTATGTTTAACGCTACGCTAAAGCTGGAGCCAATCAAACAATTTGGTACTTATTTATTTATTTATTTGAAATATTTTTTCCTATCACGCTTTCATTTAAACCGACAGGCCATTTGCCAGGTTGGAATGTACTTAGGGTTCTGTTAAATTTGGAGTTTAAATATAGGAGACTTCTGAAGCATAAATATTCATTTTCACTCTCCTTCCACTTCAAAGCTTTGAATACTCTACGTTCAAGATGCATGTTGTAGGTTATTAAGTAGAGCTCGAAGTTGAATGATGGCGTAGGAGAAGATATACAGTACTTCGATGAAGAATCAACAATAAAGGTAAAGGTAGAGTCAGATTGACCGCACCCTTCAGTGGGAAGCCCATACACACTGATTCGTGCTACGGATATAGGCCAATTTGTTCCCAGAGGATTAAGTACGGCTGCAGTCGATCACGGGTCATCAAGAAATATTGCGCCATCGACGTCAGGCTCAACAGCCCGCCTCTCCCCTGTCCCTCCTATTTCTGGGCAAGGTAACTGCCCCCATGGTAGCTGTGCACACTAAACAACTACTGACTTAGCGCACCGAGCGCCGCAAAGATCGCTCACCTGGCTCGGTACTTGATCTCACCACTTGCAGTGCCATCAATACAGCAGGGAAGGTTGCTGCTACCGTAGATATAGGAGAAAAGAAAAAGGAAATTACGTTTAGAGTATTTTTGCCATCATTTCAAGACGGCGTGTTCTATTAGTAGTACAATAGAGATAATTTTTTAATAGTATGTTTTTTCATGTGTCGATTTTCTGACACGTTGAATATTTAGCAGAGACTGCAGCCGTGCACCCCTCTGGGCGCAAGAGAGGATTTATTTGCAGCACGAACCAGTGATTGTGGGTTTCCTAGTTGAGATGCCCGATCAATACCGTAACCTTTCAAGGTTCTTCAGGCCAATCATGACGTTTCTTGGATACGGCTGAGTCATTGGGCATTTGTAGACGATAAATATTGATAAATTTGGTAGGTGATATGAATTTTGCATGTTCTGCTGGCACAAAAAATATTATATTGCACTAAAGTGCTCTGCCGAAGTGGAATTGGAGGCGTTCATATCAACTTGATATTCGCAAACGAAGATAAAGTAGGCCGATGCGCTGTAGCTTCTTCAGCAGCAATACGGACGTGAACACTGAAGAGTAGTGGATAAATTTTTTTATTCTCCCTCATAATTTGAAATTGAGTTACCCAATAACTTTCTTCTACAAAATCTACACACAAAAATCTGTTGATTCCATATTGCTTAATGTTATAATTCAAGATGAAAATGGAGAGCGATCTCCGTCCCCTACCGGACGTACGCTACGCCTTCTCTGCCTCTGAAGTTCTTTTGACGAGGTCCAGATAATGTACCCCCCCCCCCACGCCCATCTTGTAGGTACAGAGGCGATACTTACGAATATCTAACGGAAATTTATTAACTGAGGTAATGAATTTACTACGCAAAGCTTAAAAAATTCTTCTCAAAATAGATCACGTTTAATTTACTGACGGATTTCAGAGTTATTGCTGTCTGCTGCAGATATAGAACTTGAATTTGTGTTAGAAGAGATGTGAATAAATATAAACTTGAAAAATAATAGAACTATATTTTGAGAAGCAACACTACACTGAGAGGACTTTCTTTCGAACAACAGCACGCGTATTCCTGCAGCGAAGGAAAATATCTGCCCTGGTGTGCTGGTACAGCACGAAAACTGCAGATTTCGAGCAGCACGAGAACGTCAAGGGGGGTATTTACTGGCAGTGCACGGGCAAACATGTTGGCTGTTGGGCAACAATTTTCATTGCGTGCAAGTGCATATAAACATAAATACATGCAAACAACAACAAATTTTCCTGGACGAATGGACTGATAGTCCAAAAGCTATCACTATGAGAGAACAAAGAATGATAGTTAACCCGTAGGCATAGGGACATGGGTACTTGGTAAACGAACTTTTGAACAATGCTATTCCTACGCCGCCCCCCCCCCCAACCCCGCCGACCGCAAGGTCAGTGCATCCCAGTGACTACGAATGAAAGAATCGCTGACGCTGCACATCACAGAGAATCAAATAATAGTCATCTTTGAATTCTGAAGGATGCATCATCATAAAAATGGCCACCTTTAAAAATTTTGAAGGACAAAGCTATTCCAGATAACACGTCAAAAAACTACTTTTTAATTTTGAAGGGCAAAAGTATTCCAGATATCACGTCACCAAGCTAGCCACCTTCGAATTTTAAAGGACAAAGCTATTCTAAATATCACGTCCCTAAAACGGCCACCTTTTCCTAAATGGTTCACTACCTGACCTCTGATTAGATAAAGCAAACTTGTGTGCGAGAAGCGTTGTATTGTTCTTTACTCCATCTGAATAAAAGCATAGTGCCGATTTTTTTTTTTTTTTGAGGAAATGACATTTGGTCCTTTGTAGTACAATAAAAAGGGCAAGTGTAACATCAAATGAACTCAAGTGATAATAAAGTGAACGTGCAACAGCATCTTTTGCCACTCTCTGAGATGAAAAGCTGGGGAGGTTGTCTGCATACTTGAGTTATGAGGAGCAGCTTTGTGGTCGGGGGGGTCATGCTTTTTCCTATTTTTGAGTTTGAGTAAGTTGATAAGTAAATCAGATGAGCTGAGTTACAACATATGTACATCGTTATTAGGGAGTATGTGAAATCAAATGTCGCCCTTATTTACCTATCTCGTTGTTTAACAAATCGGTGGCATACAATTTAGTGTGTCTTGCTTCAGGCTAGACGGCAACCAAGAGACGTGTCGAAAAAGTAGTAACCAAGGAAGAATAAAAACCTCCTCCAAGAAAGTTATATTTTCGTCGTGTTTGTTGGTCTGCCTGTCACCAGGGTAACTCGAAAAGTTATAGACTGATTTCAACGAAATTTACAAGAATTGTTAGGTATGCTAGGAGGAACAGGCAATAAACTTTTGGTGAAGATCCGTCCATCCGTTTGCTTGCTTGTTTGTTTGTCAACCTCATTTTTTTATTGCCATAACTCAAAAAGCTATGGATGGATTTTTAGGATATTTTCATGAGATGTTATTTGGTATATTACACAGAGTAAATGACAAAAATTTTATCGTGATCGATCTCTATTTGTTCGTTTGTAGCTGTGTTTGATTTATTGCATGCATGTTAGCATAAAGTACATGATTTGTTGGTCCAGTCTACGATAATCGGGAGGATTCTATACAAAATCCAGATAGTATGAATAAAAAATTGGAAGTTTTTATTGGATTCAGGAGAGATATAAATTGTATATAAGTGTTGGTGCGAAATAGTTGCAAAGCAGCATTGTGGAAATTTTTATTCAATGACACCTTCTACGGATATCCAGAAGCTGTAGCCAATGCGAAGCTCTGTAGAAATTCTGCAAGAAGGTTTAGGGAGGCAGAGCCGTTGCAGAGTGAGGAATGATGCAGTTGAAGCGTGAGGGAGGGAGCAATTACAGAGTGAGGGACGAAACAGTTGCAGAGTGAGGGACGAAACAGTTCAAGAGCAGAGTGAGGGATGGAACAGTTGCAGAGTGAGGGAAGAAGCAGTTGCAGAGTGAGGGACGAAACAGTTCAAGAGCAGAGTGAGGGATGGAACAGTTGCAAAGTGAGGGAAGAAGCAGTTGCAGAGTGAGGGACGAAACAGTTCATGAGCAGAGTGATGGATGGAACAGTTGCAAAGTGAGGGAAGAAGCAGTTGCAGAGTGAGGGACGAAACAGCTGCAGAGTGAGGGATGGAACAGTTGCAAAGTGAGGGAAAAAGCAGTTGCAGAGTGAGGGACGAAGCAGTTGCAGAGTGAGGGACGAAGCAGTTGCAGAGTGAGGGAGAGCCAGAGTAACGGAGCTGGCAGAGCATTTACCCTAAGTGGTCCAGTACATGAAGAGCGGTTAGAAAACTGTAAAGCTTGTCAGGTATGCAAAGCAAGCTTGTGTATGCA
>LQNS02277100.1:8995325-9014560 GCA_001587735.2 Parhyale hawaiensis
TGGGCACTGAGCGCTGATTGGAAAAGACTGGGCACTGAGCGCTGATTGGAAAAGACTGGGCACTGAGCGCTGATTGGAAAAGACTGGGCGCTGAGTGCCGATTGGAAAAGACTGGGCACTGAGCGCTGATTGGAAAAGACTGGGCACTGAGCGCTGATTGGAAAAGACTGGGCGCTGAGTGCCGATTGGAAAAGACTGGGCGCTGAGCGCTGATTGGAAAAGACTGGGCACTGAGCGCTGATTGGAAAAGACTGGGCGCTGAGTGCCGATTGGAAAAGACGGCGCTGAGCGCTGATTGGAAAAGACTGGGCACTGAGCGCTGATTGGAAAAGACTGGGCACTGAGCGCTGATTAGAAAAGACTGGGCACTGAGCGCTGATTGGAAAAGACTGGGCGCTGAGTGCCGATTGGAAAAGACTTGGCACTGAGCGCTGATTGGAAAAGACTGGAGGCTGAGCACTGATTGGAAAAGACTGGGCGCTGAGCGCTGATTGGAAAAGACTGGAGGTTGAGCACTGCTTGGAAAAGACTGGAGGTTGAGCACTGATCGGCAAAGACTGGAGGCTGAGCACTGATTGGAAAAGACTGGAGGCTGAGCACTGATTGGAAAAGACTGGGCGCTGAGCTCTGATTGGAAATGACTGGGCGCTGAGCACTGATTGGAAAAGACTGGAGGCTGAGCACTGATTGGAAAAGACTGGGCGCTGAGCACTGATTGGAAATGACTGGGCGCTGAGCACTGATTGGAAAAGACCGGGCACTGAGAGCCTACGTCGCTGTTTGCCCTGATGGGGACTAGTGGCCGCAAGTGCACATTGTTTAAGCAGCAATCGAAGTTATGACACTAAAGGACGAGTATCACGCGGCTTGGTTCATGTGCAGAATTTTTGGTAGTTTTATTTTTATCTATTATTTATTTTATTCGTTCACTCGGTCTCTTCACAAAGCACCTAAAATATTTTGTTTCGTGTAGATCTGCAAGCATTCAAGTCAGTCACGTCATTTTTAACAGCGCTTCATAAGTCCTGAGGTTGCTTAACCCTTTACCGGATGAGTGACCGTATATAATCATGTCCCTAATGTGCTATTCTTATGAAAACATTTTTCATTTGCCCATAAAATGTGAAGGGTAATTCGGGTTTCATTACTCGTGTTTCGACTACCAAGTGTGAAGGTTTAAAAATAACACTGGCAATCTGATCAGTAACAAGGTCATTGTAAAAAAACAGTAGCTATTTTAAACAAATTTATTTGCAGTTATGTACAGAACAAGTAAAAAACGTAACTTCTATCGCAAAAATGCTATAGCATAAGTACTGTTGCTTGCCGAAATACTACAGCAAAGGGACTGCATGATATCAATACCAATGGAATCGCATGTATATACTTAAAATATTGGCAAGTACATTATCTAGCTATAGGCTATCTTCTCTGCTAACGACGGTATTTCCAGGTATGTAAAGTCTGCTGAAACCTTTAACGGTTGCCTGATACCACAATCAGCGTTCTTATTCTATAATCAGTCTGCTGATACCTTAACCAGTCTTCTGATACTATAATGAGTCTCCTGATACCGGAATTAGTCTTCTCACACCAGAATTTAATTTCCTGATACTTTCCCCATTTTCAGATACCATAACCAGTCTCCTGTTACCATAATCAACTAACTATTTTGCTAACGAATGTATCTTTAGATAGAGTCTAAAGCTTAACATTTGGCCGTGCAATTTGGCCAAAAATAGCCTACTCATCAGTTGAACTCGTTGAAAAACTAGCATTTTACGGATATGTGGCTCAGAAATTATAGTCTTATCAGCGAAACTGGCTCATAAATGACCATTTAATTAGTTAAAACTGGCTCATAAATGACCATTTAATTAGTTAAAACTGGCTCATAAATGACCATTACGTGATATAAAACTGGTTCAGATATCACCATTTTTTCACATAAAATTTGCTCAAAAAATAAAATTTTGCCAGGTAAAAGTGGCCCAGAAACTACCAATTTGTAAAATAAAACTCGCTCAGAATTAGAACACAGGAACTATGCCGTACTATAAAGATCCATTTCCCAATTCATAAGGGAAATTTTTTACCCATTCCAACGGGCTCAATCACTGAAATACACAGGACCTTATATAAACAAAATTCACAATTCAATAACGTATCCCCAGGAAGGAATGTATATGAACCTCCTGATTTTCCATAACATCATAGATATATCATATCTATATGTTTTTCAGGCGAGTAAAAAATTATTTTAAATATGTTATCATCTTCCAAATGTTCCATGGTGGTAAAGAATCATGGTAGAGTATAACAGTCCAGATGTTCTTCGCTGAATTTCATAAAATCAACAAAATTATTTTATGGACGTACAAGGATGATTTCCGGAAATGAAAGAAATTTCTTTGAGAATTCGAATTCAGCGTTTTGTGCAATTAGAAAAAAAACATGCTATTTGTTTTTCGGCAAACTCCAGGATAATCATTATTTTTACTGTAAATGAGTCTCGCATTGTTCATGAAACCAATAGCAAAGAGTCGTGGTAGTTTGACTGTAACACAAAAATTATGGAGGGTACATTGTAGCAGTTGCAATAGTAAAAAAAACATAAACATTGACCAATATTTCAATCTCGTACCGAGAGTCTACAACTAATGGAATGTATATTCGTTCGAGGTCTGTACCAGTAATGGAATGATTGACTTTCACGAACAAGTTCTCGTTCGTGAGATTGCAGAAGAGAATCTACAAAATATACGCATCAATCTGGGAAAACTAAGACAAGAAATGTACAAGAGTATCTTACAATAAGACGAAGAATGTACACCATTTTCATGTATAATATTTTCCTAACAAAAGATGGATTACAAAAAATTACTCAAATTTTGTCAGTAATCTAACCGTAAATTAAAATCAAGGAACAGTGTAGGAGAATTTAAATTTATTGAGTGTCCTGGACAATTACTCGAATGCAATGAATCAATACCCCAGATTGATATCAAAGTAGCCCGGCCTCAAAAGTATCTTCCATATCTAGAAAAACTATTTTTTATTAGAGAATGGAATCAAAGCCGCTAGAAACTAGAGAAACGTCGGTAAGGAAGCTAGTTTTTTCGTACTACACTAAGCAGAGCATAGCCTAATGGTTGCCCAATGGGCTCCAGCAAACTTCTTGTGAGCTACAGTTCTCACAGCACGTTTCGGGAGCCATGTTTTATCCTAGCACACAATGAGAAAAGTACTTCCATACCAGCACGCTTTTCCAGGAACCGTGTTGTATGGGCACGTCAAGGCAGGTATTTCCCATCGGTGCACGTTAAGGCGTGCTGGTTTGGCGCAACACTGTTTCCAGTGTAGACATCTAGCATTGATTTTGTCGATCCTTGACGTACAAACGCTCTTAGTTCAGCATGAGTACAACTAGCAATGAGTTCTAAGTACCTTTGCATTTCATTCGCCCAATAATTTGAAAGCAATGCTTGTAGATAATAAAGAGCTAAACCTCAAATTCTAGAGAGAAAAGAGCGCACTTACACGCGACGAAAACAAAGCCATGCGCGACGTCATCGCCGCGCTTAGGCAGGTTCCCCGATCGGGAGAATATCGCAACTCTGATTGGTAGTGACGTCACACATGGCTTTGCATTGGTCACGCGATAGCACACTCGTTTCTCTCGCTATTCGCATTAGCTAAACCCACACTTTGGCTTTCACAAAAATTAGCCAATTTACCCTACCAAACGCCAGGGCCGCCACAGACGCTTAAACCGTAATTCAGCATCTACGTGGGGGCCTTATTTTCGTTAGGGTACGGTGCACACAGCACAGATCAGCTAGTGGATACGACTAGCTCATGAATGACGTCACTATCGTACATCAGCCGGTCAGCCATTGGCCACGCCGTTTTGGGCGACTCTGGTCGTTGGCGGACGTTGCCCAAAGTCACTCGAGGAGGCGTCATCAGTGAATATGTCAAACCACTGCATGGTCTATGCTTTGCAGGTCCCATCTAAAGCAGAGAACTTACACGAGTACAGTATCACACTTTACAAAATTGCTACAAGCTAAAGCATTTATTACTGAACCCTTTACGCCCAGAACTAGTCCGAAACGCAACAACTTGATGTGGACAATTTCTTAGAATCAGTACGATTGGAGCAGTTTTAGCACAATTTTCGATTTTGAAATTCACAACAGATGCATAAAATTTAATACAAATTGTGTTCTCTAAACTTAGTACTAATGTAGAACTTTTGTTACAATATGTCCGGTCTGCGAATTGTGACGGTAAAAGTTACCTATATATAAGCCAATAATATAAGCCCTCAGAGGGGTGGAACAGTACTATTAGGCACAGATGTTACGCTGAATAGCTGAGTACTAAAGGATAAAACTCGACAGACCTTCGTTTCTCTGCGTTAGAAATGATAGGTTTCTTCCATGAAACTCTGAAGTGATGACTCGATTTCGACATTTGCACGTAGGCGTAAAGGGTTACGAGATCTACAGCACAGTGCAGTGGAGCCTCTCTTGACGAATAAAAAAGGAATGGATAACCAACGCTACTTACATAAAAAGTACATCCAGTTCTTCACTAAACATTTTAAAAATCACTGATTGCTCAGCATGGGTGGGGAAAGGACCTCGTGTCACCCGAAATAAAACTATTATTCTTTCTCTGGGAAAAGTGATTTTTTTTTAACAAGCACGCATTTCCGTGCATCGACAACGAATACCTGTCTAGGCGTGCTGTTGCAGAACGAAAACTGCAGCTTACGTACTGCACGAAGTCGCAAAGACAAGGATTTTCAGGTAGTGTACGGAACAGTGTCATGATTTGGGTGTTACACATTTCCCAGTGTGGAAGGGACGTTACGTCCACCCAAGAAGTGACCATTTCTGCAGACTAGGAATATGAAAAATCATTTCAAAACACGCAACGCAGTCATAATTAATAAACGGGTTAGGCGAAGCTCCACCGCATGTCATAATTACCTGCACAAATTCGCCACATCCTTCGGCGAAGTGGGTGTGTTTCGGGCTTACTAGGAATCTAGAGAAGGCAGAGTAGGATATGAAAAGATGTCGTAAGGTTCATCACCGACGCCTTACAGGAATAGTTGGCACACTATAAGCTATGTGGTAGCATCTGGCATAGGCATCAACCAAAGACTAACTTATGGTTACCTTTCAGAAGGCCGAACAAGTAACTTGCCAGACCTAGAGAAGTCGCTGATTAGGACAGTTTCGCCCAGGTCAGCTGATCTCGTAAGCTTCAATTTATCCGGAACTTCAGTCGTGAGCGTTGGTTTCACTACTTTGGATCGAGTCACTATTGGGTGATTCGTCACCATAGCAACGTCACTCTTTTACAATGGGGTAACTCGTCGTAATGACGACGACTACCATAGAAAAGTGCTGACCCTCTACCGGGTCAGTTCAACTGTACTCGCACTGAACAAACTGGATGCAGTTTTACCACTCAGTATACAGAATACGAGACTAGAGAACTGCATATCGCTCTGTTACTGCAATGCAAGTCCGATCATACCAAAAGGTAACCACAAGCGTCATACCGACACGGTAATGTAATAACTAATTTAATTGATTACAGTAAAGAGAACACTCAATGACCATATAAAAAGTCATGTTGTGACTCATAGAGCAGATACAAAACTTAACACTGAAAATAACACTGTCTTCAATTCAGCACGCTTTCTCGTGCACCGACTGGTAATGCCTGCTTTGGCGTGCAGGTGAAGCACGGAAACTATGCGTGTACACAGGAAGACGTGCTGATTGATATTGGGACAACATTTTTTTCAGTGTTAGTGGCCACATGAGTTGAATTTTACACCAAAAATGAACGCAACAACACGAGATTATGTCCACATTTCTAATGATTACAGCAAACTTAATAGGAAATACGTCTCATGAAAAAATAATTAAATCGAAGTCACTACAAACACTGATCCTAAAGTTCACGTTACTGCTCTAGTATAACAAGTGCGTCGCTGGAAATAATCGTAAACAGATTAACAAATACGGAACGTACACAGAACTGGGCTATCGTAACAAATGCATTGGTTCAACAAAGAATAATTTTACTACAACGCAGTAAAACTTCAGCACTGAAATGTTTTGGCGCAGCACTGGCATGTTATGAATGTTTTGTACGTCAGCAACAAGAGAAGGACATGTTTCGTACGTCAGTAACAAGTGAAGGACATGTTTCACATGTCACAAACGAGTTAGAGACATGGTTTGCCTGTCGTCAGCAAGCTAAAGATATGTTTTTCCTGTCACCATGTACAGAGACTGGTTTTACAAGTTACTGACACGTCGGCGACATGTTTCATCAGTCTCCCACAAGTTAAAAACATGTATTTCCTTGAGATATCAACATCTTTATTCACGCTTCAACACCAAGTTAAACACCCGCCTTGATATTCAAAAATCATTATATTAAGTACTGTACGAATTGGCACATGTGTATATTTAAAAATACTTAAAGAGGCATTTTGATTTGGCAGATGTTTGGCACATTAGTGACGTCACAATGAGAATATGGTTATTCTATTTGGCACATTTTTACAACAAACGGCGTTAATTGTATATATATCGGTGCAATATATTTTTGTGGAAATTAGAATTAACGTTGAAAGAATTACATGAGCCCCACCTGATATCACAGACCTGAGCCACAAAAAGATAAAGGTCAAGTCAACTTGACGCCATCACCTACGAGGAAACCCACACGCACTGTTTCGTGCTGCACATATAGGCCAACTGCCTCCAGAAGAATATACGGCTGCAATCGATCACAGGTCGTCAAAAATTCTGGCGATTGCGACGCAAGGCTCGATGCAACAGAACTGCACCCCCGGCCCTCCCTACTGCTGGCTAAGGTCAGTACCACCGCAGCAGCACGCTGACCTGTCGCTGACTCAACACGTCGATGAGTGCAACAGCGTAAGACCAGTCTAAATCACTGAGGAAGTCGCTGCTTAAAAGCAGAACGCATATCCGTGCACTGATACCAACGACATGTCTTAGAGTGCTAGAGCAGCACGCAAGAGTAAGTATTTTTCGCTAGTGCACGGGCATGCATGCTAGCTTTAGGACATTTTCTTAGGGATTCTACCAAGAAACTGTCTTAATGCAGTTACGTAAGAGAGGTTAAGCAAATTTTGTAACAGTAAATGAGTTTACCGAAAAGGTTGAGCGTGTTTCAAAGCGCGAGCTGTGGCACAAAAAAAGTCGGATAGTTGGTTTTTAGTAACATGAAAGGTAAGACTAGCAGTACGAAATGTTAAGAGAACATGAAACAGTTAATCATCACACTCTCTTACAAAAGGAAGGTAAAGTGAGTGAAAAAAACACGAGACATTAGGAGAATGAAAATTTATTTTCTTCTCTAGCAGCTTAAAAAGTTAAGTTGAGGAATGTCGCAGAACGGTTAAGGGAACGTAACGGATAACTTAGACTCTGGCAACACGAAGGGTAAACTAACCGTCACAACACGAAAAGGTTACGTAGGTATCTCACAACTTCAATCAAAAACGTAACGTCATCAACGGTTAAGCTAACACTTAGTTTGGCACTAACAGTGAGAGGAGAAGAAGGAGGAGGAAGTTTCTTCGACTGGCACGACATCTTTCAAATGTTTTACAGTCTCTTTAGTTTTGCCTTGAAAAAATAGATTCAAGAAAATAGCTCTAACAATAATAGCAACAAGGACTCTAGATAGTAAGTTACGGTTACCTGCATCAGTTGCTGGAGGACTTGTAGCGATATGAACATCTTAAGCCTATTTAGGAATCAACTTACAGTTTTGTACATATTGAATAATTCCTTCCTTCGAGCCTATTACTTTTACATGCCTATTGTTACCTGCCTATTATTACTTTACCTGCTTTTAGGAGCTACAGTATATACGCTATGACCGCTACAAGCAAGCCAACGCAGCGATCTGTTCTATAAAATCTTAAAGCTAAATGTGTGATTTCCGCACTTAATTAATCATATATATATATAGGATATTCAATGATTAGTAACCCTACACTGTAAAAATGGGTAATTTCGACAGCAAATGAGGGTAAAAAAATGTCATGGTAATCGAGTAGAGAAGAAAAGGGAACTTCAACTTCACTGTACACCCTAACTGGGAAATACACAAACACTGGTTCATGCAGCAGTTAGAAGCCCACTACGCCTCAGAAGAGTTCACGGCTGCAGTCGAACGCACACTGTCAAGGGTATGGGTCAGAGATGAAAGGCTACTGTGGTAACTGCGACCGCTAACCGTCCGAATTGTTTTGTTAGGCCAGTATAAAGAATCCCGTGAACGTTACGGTTATTCCGTAATTTAGTTAAAAAAAAAGATTACTGTGGATCCGTCACTTTCTAAACGAAATGATAATTAGCTTTATGGGATCGCTGTTAAGGTAAAAAATTGTTATTTTACGGGCAAATAACAGTAATGCCAAAAATCCCGGATAATTTACTGTGTTTTTTGCAGTATAGAGCTCAGAACTAATGACTCGTTTCTCGTAACAACAGCGTTGTTTTAAACTCCCCAATATTAACATTGTGTGATACAGGGTTAAGTTCTTAAAATAGCAATTAACTCTAGGCATTACGGAAACCCAGAGCTCCATCACCGCACCTCACGCAACCAGAGTATGACAGACACTGAGCCATTGTCCCTGGACGCAACCTTGACAGAGCCCCGAACAGTCACTGCGGACACACTCGGCACTGTTGCCTGGACATGCTGTCTTTTATTTCTTTCGCTGCTGCTGCTGGATGTGATATAAGAACCGTAAATACAGGCATTACAATAATACATATAGAGCAGCGAAACGTTAAGCGCTTCGGTGGTATCTTTATAGGTTTTATTCCGGCACTTATTGATGACTCATTGGACTAAGTTAAAGTAGCTTGGAGTTATATGTACTCATCCATTGAGTTAAAGTTATTTCAGTTACTAATGCTATATCAAGCACCGCAATTCATAAATAACTTTGTCATGTTAGCGCACGGCATCAAAATTACACTCAAGCAGAATTTTTTGCCGCCCTATAAGCTGTGTTGTTAATACAGCTCAGGGGCGGCCAAGAATTAGAGAAGGGTTAAGATTCTCCCACTGAGTTTAGGCAATTTGCTGTAATTTTGTAATCGAAACGTAAAGAGGGAATGTAAATCCAAGTGAGCAGTGATAGGATAGACGAATTTCATAGCACTTCTTTCGTGTTTTTATATTTAAGGATAATTTTGTCGAGATGCCTAAGTAATGAAGCGACGACCCGCTTTGAAGTAGTCGGCAATATAAGAGATTTCGAGTAATGGAATCGGATCCTCAAAACACGGTATCTGTTCCTGATTTGACGCATATATCATCCTAGAACTCGTTATCTGACCTTGAATTTCTTTACTTTTTTGGCAAATGAATTTACCAGTACACGTATCATGGTACACAGAACGTATACCGGCACGGTTACTACACGAGTCTACGTCCCTTCTGTAGAAGTAACGGTAATACCGTTTCAACCGAAGGAAAAATGACGAGAGTGGAACTAGTTCAGAATCCGTTAAGCCTGTAAGAATAACGGTAGGATAGTGACGCGTGAAAAGACTGCGCAATTTGTGGAACAAAGGCTGAAGTAACGCATTTATAAAGTTTGTGAAAACCCATTAAATCGGTAAAATCGGTAATAATGGTCGAACAGTGATGCAAGTACAGCTATTGTACAGAAACTCTCAGAGTTCGTGAGAATAACGGTATAAAGATGGTATGAATGCCTTTGTTTTTTGTAAACATCGCAAGTGTGAAGGAGAAACGGTAGAATATGAGCAAGCGCATAATTTTTATAAACGCCCGTTAACTCTGCTGGTATAGCGGTAAGACAGTAAGCTAAGTAATATGCGTACCGTTATTGTAGAAGGCCGGTAAGGATATGTCGATATCGGTTGAAAATGGCAAGAACAAAATCCTGGAAGAAAACCGTAAAGTTGCAATAACGATAGAATTGGAAACCGTTAATGAATTAAGTCGGCCGAAATAACGGTAGAATCTTAGCAAGTGTAAAAAAAATCACTAGAAAACCGCTAAGTCTCAACGAACAACGGCAGAACGTAGATACAGGTAAAGTACTGTAGATAACGGTAGATGAGTCTCACTCGCCCTGTCGTAATTGTACATAGAAACGGTCACGACAAATCTACATAACGGTACATTTACGTTGTGCAGCTGCAGCATCGCACATAATCGTTACGTCAGTGACCAAAAGATGCCGTACGCGTTGCGTTTCGTTAAGTCGCCGTGACGTAAGGGTCCAAAAAAGTGCTGACGTCATCACGGAAGTGCGGCTGTAGAGGTCATAGCTGCCAAGCGTCTCTAGACGTGCGTGCATTCAAATTTGTGCAACTAGAATTTTTCCGTTTTGTTCTGCTCATTCAAATTTATTCAATTGGAACCCCTGCGTGTTTTGCCGTTCATTTAAATATATGAAATAAGAAGTTTTGCGTTTTGTTCTGCTCATTCATAATTATCCAATATGAAATTTTTAGGTGTCTCCTGCTCATTCACTTCAAGCAGAATTTTTACATTTCATTCTGGTCATTCATTTTCATGCAATTCGAAGTTTTGCGCTTTATTCTGCTCGTTCAATTTATCCAATTAGAATTTTTACACTCTATTCTGGTTATGCATTTTTATCAAATTCAAAATTTTGCGGTTAATGTTGCTCGTTCAATTTATCCAATAAAGATTTTTGCATTCCATTCTTATCAGTCATTTTTATCCAGTTCAATATTTTATGATTTATCTTGCTCAAAAAGCTTTTACAAGGCTCATAGAAAAGCTTGAAGCTTTTTAAAATTGCAATACAATTTACGAATAGAGAATAATTATTGGTGTGCTAGGTACTGCCAAGGTAACGCAGTGGTTTTTACCATCACCTCTAGAGAAACGACAAGTGAATGATACTTTGTCATTACTTATACCAGATAACTGAATAAGTATATTGCGTAGTCAAGGTTGCGGAGTATTTTTTATAGCTCTACCCGATGCAGTGGCGAATGATACATACCGATTTTTGATATGTATAATGTCAGAAGTTCTAGAAGTCATGATCTGCTTTTCTAAGAAGTTTTATTCAAGTCATAATGAAAACCGGCATCGTCTAAATGAAGACATTTTCATTCCACTTAGCTTCACGCAAAAAAATAATCATAGCATCTGACGGATTTTGTTTCGGTAATTACTTTAGTAATGACTACGAGTCAAGTGAATACGTTTTCATTTAGGACAGTTAGGTTCTCAGAGCCATTGAACAAATGAGCTGCGCAATCGGGTTTGCGTTTGTCAAGCCTGATGGAGAAGTAAATTTCTGTCGTCAAAGTTACCTCATTCTGATTATAAATATTAAGAAAAATAAATGGTTTAGTTTGATTATTTCTTCCTAAGAGTAGAAAAACCTTCAAATTGGGCGCATAAGTTTCTCTGTAGGTGAACAAACAATTTTCAGGACGAGCAAGTTTCTCTCGAAATGTAATAAAACTTTCAAGAAAAAATCTAGAGCTTAGGTTAAGTAAACGTTCAAAATGAAAAATGAAAGTTTTTTGTGTCAGACAATTTGCCGCGAGCACAACAATAACTGAACGCTTTTTAAGCACACAAAAGAAATAGAAGTTAGTTTAAGCCTCTCCAGTCAATGTAAATAGTTACCTATAGAGTATCCTCATCAAAAGGACGAGGCATGACCTATGCTAAAAAGCTCGTAAAACCAAGTCAATACGAAATTATTTCAAGTCATATTTGTTAAAGCAAGAAAACTCCTAACGTCAATTAATTAAAAAAAACCTGAGTGGTGTTAATGTTACATAACACTTAAAAGCTACTGAAATTTACACAAACACTAATGAAAATTCAATTCAAGGCTGGTTTTCTACAATTAAAGAGACATCAAACTTACATAAAACAAACAACATTTACTGAAAACTCTGTTAACGACAATTTATGTCTGCAGATCAGACGTTTTACCGATGGCCCACTAGGCAAGCGCACGCTCATCTTGAACGTAGATTCATCAAGCTTAATCTATCATCATCACTGATATAATCGTAGACAGCATCATTACCACCATCACCAATAATCGTAGCCTGCGTCATCATCACTGCTACAACCACAAATGAGCATTAGATAAAAAATTATAATTTCAATATCATTTTATCTTGGCTTATGACTGTCACGAGATAGTATAAAGATGAAGTGCGAGATGAATATCCGATCATATATTAACCGTACAATTACCTAGTGAGGACCAGGGTATAATGTGCCTAAGAGAAACGAAGACGGGATTTTCAGTCATCACTACGATAATCACACAAAATGAACAATAGATACAAAAATTACCATAACACTTAACCTATTACCTGCTGTAACCACAGAAACAGTGCCTACCTATCTTAATTAATACTGAAATAGCAGTACAAATGAAGCAAAGACTGGTAAAGTACCTGAACGTCGAGACAAACAGAAACGTTTGAACATTTATAATAAAATAAAAAAGTTGATGTTGAAAAGTGCAAGTTGTGGACAAATACACCAACAAGCAAGGCTTTAATGTAAAAAAAATTTAACCCCAATTTATTCGGCGGTTATATTCAAATCTAAATAAATTAGAGACGGCAACCGCTGTTTTACAAAGTTAAGCGCAGTTGGCAGATCACTTTAATTTCTAAGGTAGTACAATCGTATTCAGAATTGTCGGTAACTACTTATGATCAAGTGTCGGTACGGAACTGGTTTCGAATCTAATTCAGTAAACAAGGTTCTTTAGAATTTCTGGTACAGTATACATAAATACCAAGTATTAAACCGCTGTACGAAACCCATCTCCAGATGCGTGGCTCCATTGGTATACGCGCAAGGCTAGGTATATCTTATTTTATACTGTCCACAAAAATAATAAACAATACATCAACAAAGTTGGTAATACAATCGAAGATCATTTTAAAGAAGGGAAGGTTAATAGAGCCAAAATGATTGTTGGTAATACAACTGAAGATTACTTACAAAGAAGGCAAAGTTAGCAGAGCCAAAATGATTGAACTAAGAATATTGAAAAGTCGAGGAACTAAATAATGGCATACCTACTGAAAAATAGCGCATAAAAGAAGTGGTTTGTGAACTAAGTTAGGTGCACAACTGTAATAGATTTCGTCTCAGATTTCGTGCACAGACGCTTCTGCTTTCGTACTTTTTACAGCCCGCAAAATAATTAAGATATTTTCAATGAATTCAGTACGCAATCCCGATGGTTTTGGCAATTTTATACCACATGCCTAATTAACTGTGCAATAAATTTAGCGCAAAAACCTTTTGTACACTAAGTACAGTACCACATTAATCCATTGAATTTTATACCAAATGTAGCTCAAAACCAGATGATTGTTGCACTAAATGTAGGTGGTTAACTAACCTAACAGTGTTATTCTTGACCCTGCACACTAGAGCCCTCTATTGCGTTGCTGAACAATTTGTCAAATCTTCTTAAAAAAAAATAAACTGATGGCCACATTTTACGGGAAGTAACTTTAAGTAACACTCAAGAAAAAAAACTTTTTAGCTGCAAGCTTTACATCTAAAAGAACAGTGAAAGTAATTTCAACACTGTAAATACCAGGGTAGCTAAAATTGCGTGTTTTCCGAGTCTGTGTAAAACGGTTTTTCAAAAGATATTTAGGTCTTCAAAATAGAGTAACAAAAATTTTAAAACCTGAAAAAGGAATGCCGAAACCGACGCACTTGTAATGTTTCAACTTTATACATAGAATACTTGACGTTCCAACAGAGCCACCACTGGAGATGAGTTTTTCTTCTTTTTTTTACCTATTTAGTTAACATAATAGTCATTGCTTTACGGAAGTAAACATAAAATGCTGAATGACAACCATGTGTAATATTGTGCTCCGTGGTTGTCGCTAAGCATCGAATCGAAAAATGAATTACCGTGCGTACACCAAGAGCAGTATTGTCCCCAAAACCAGCACGCTTACCCGTGCACCGACAGGAGATACCCGCCTTGGTGTGCTCGTGCAGCACCGAAACTGCACATATTTCCGTTAGTGCACGGCAGATGCGTGATGGGTCAGGGACGAGACTTTCTTCAGCGCAGAACGTTTTAGCTCATTTTTCTCCCCAGTTTATTTGTTTACAAGTAGCGAAAAATCGACTTTAAGAAAGCACGTAATGACCTAGGCCTTACAATCTACATTGGCTAGCGTATATTTACTGTAAGCAATACTATGCTTGCTTGGCACAATTGTCAAGGATGCTGCACTATCCTAAAGTCTTATCGTTACAGGTTAACAATAACTAAAGCGCTCGATCATATAGAGCATGCAACAGCTTCTCTTGGAAAAGCTATTGGGGAGTTTTCCTTGCTGGGAGGATTCTTTAGATAAGCATAAACAGCGCTCATGGAGCGGCATCTTAAAGATTAGAAGCTAAGTTTGACTTACAAAATGAGGCCGCGTTCCATTGGACGGCGGTTCTAAAACTTCTAGGCTCGAGTTGTCCGGAACACCAGACAGAGGCACTGGCTTCGGCACACTGAATCGAGTTCCTGACGTTAACCGAAAGTCATTAACCCTTGAGACTTCCAAACACTCAGCATTTCTCTATAGAATTTAGTTTTCAGCCGTCTCGACGTCATTAGGTTGCTTCCAGCACCAGGAAAACGACTCAAAGCGAAGCCAACGCTTCTGTCTGAAGTCCCAGACAAGTCAAGCTTCGAAGTCTTGAAATCGTCGACACGTCGAACGGACCCTTAGAGGAGCAGATAAAAACAAGATAGAAACACGGGCATGAGTTTTCAGATCGGCTACCAATGAGCAACACAAAAGAACGCGCAGCAGCTTTCATTAACAGCTAAATGCTGAAGGCACAAACTGGCTGGTGTTTTGATAGAAGCCGTGACGAGGAGGAGGGTATGTAAAGTTATACTGTCAGTAGACAGCCGGTAATGAGGAAGGGTGCTGAGACAAAGTGGGCAAAGGAGGACCATTGTGATGAGGCGGTGGTAAGTGGGGATGACCCATTGTAGCATACTGGGTTGGGACAAAATGATCAGGAAGGATAGGGTTAGGCCCCATGTGGGGAGGAGGGGCGAAACCATTCATGGTAACAGGGAGTTGAGAAGCAGCGAGGCTGTTGACAGAAGCGGCAGCAGCTTGATGTCTTTTCTTTTCGTGAGTCAATTGGTGTTTCATCATATGGTCCTTCCTTATGAACCCTTTCTGGCAAGTGGGACAGTGAAAGGGTTTTTCTCCAGTATGCAGACAACTGTGTCGCCTCAAATCTGTTTTATGGTTAAACTGCTTGGGACATTCATCACATTTGTAAGGTTTTTCACCGGCGTGTTTCAATTTGTGTTCCTCATAAGTAACGCGATCAGAAAACTTTTTGCCACATTTTTCGCACTTGTGATCTAACGCTCCCGCATGGTGGCGTTTCCTATGTTGTGTAAGATAACAAGGGCTGGCACATACTTTAGTACAGTCGGGACACTTAATTGAGGTCCCCTCTTTGCTATCCTTGACGGTTTTAGGGGTAGGCGTCGTGGCCGGCGCGCTGCCCCCGCTGGCACTGGTAGCCTCTGAGTCTCTGGACCCGTCAGATGGACTATCCAATGCCGACCTCAGTCTCCCTTCAGGAGATATCGAATTCGATCTCCCGTCATGCTCAGGAAAATGCTGCGATGATTCCAGTTCCTTTGGCATAGAGCCCGAGCCTAACGGATGCAAATTCGTGAAGCTAAAATTGTCTATAATTGCATCTACATTCTGTAAATCTGCATGGTTGCTCTGCAGAGGAGAAAAGCGACTGGGTGCGTTGATATGCCCAGAAGTGTCACAATGACTCTGACTAAGATATTCATTTGTACTTGTAGTGATACACGTGGCAGAAGGGTAAGTAGGGTTCGTCACTAGACCTAAACTTGGGTTATATCCACCATTGTGAGCCTGGGAGGACGGCTGTTGAGGTGAAATCGAAGGACGGACGTTGGATTCATTGGGTCGGAGAAAGGTAGTCCCACCCCCTACCATTGGGGTGGATCCTGCCTGAAAAAACGGAGACGAATATCCCCCACTAGTACTGGTCTCCAGAGCCTGAGATGCATTAGAACTGCTACTAAAATGGCCATGATACATAGTTGAAGGAACATTGGGATGAATAGATTGGCTGTTCGAAGAAACTACGGGAAACCCATCCATACCCTGGGGTCTATTGTGAAAGTCACTACTGTAGGTAGCATCGTAAGTCGGCAGGGAACCGTAAGTTGAATGATATTGTATGCCCTGCTCGGCTGGCTGTGAGTATTGAATATCATTGGACATTTGATAGGATAAAGGACTGGGATTTACCAGAGCAGTTTTATCTTCTTGCTCAGATGGCAGTTGATTTGAGTTATCAGGACATGGAAGGCCAGTTGGACCATTAGAGAGATTCGGACTAGATGAGACCAAAGGTGTATCAGGAGTTGGGAGGGAAGAAGTCATAGCCGGTGACATGGCTGAAGCCATGGCAGGCGATATCGCCGGAGACATAGCCGGCTGTAAATGAGAATTTTGAAGCGTATTTTGCATAGGAGCGGGCTCAGTCACATCAGCCTCCCTAGGTTCTTTCTGTTTCACCATATTCTTGTGAAGAGTAGTGTTGTAATGTCTCTTCAAGTGACCTTGACTGGTGAACCACTTGAGGCAAATTTCGCATTTGAAATTCTTCGGCCTTTTCACGTTCGTTGGAAACTCAGTCGGTGGTCCATCACTAGAAGGCCGCGGTGGGGGCACGGGCGGCTGAGACTGCATAACAGGCGAACTTTGCGGAGTATCAGTCGTTATGAAACTTGGAGGAGGCTTGGGTAGATTAAGAGGAGCTAGGACTCCCGCTTGTGAAAACCCTTGAGGGTGGTAGCTGTGTGAAGGGCCGGGAGATGGGTATCCGTGAGGTACACCGTTCATTACGTTTTGCGACATGCTCTGCTGAGGATGTACAGCTGAACCCCCAAACATGGAGCTCGAGGGCATTGATTGCAGAGGTCCACTGGTTAACGGCATCGGCGGAAGAGTAGGCGAATTGCTAAGCTGCTGATCTACAGGCCTCCATATCTGCGATAGAGTTCCCCCCGAGAGTTGAGGTACAGCAGTCGTATGCGTGCTGTTCTGTAGAAATCGATGAGAGTCGAGATCTAGAATTTCTTGAGGTTCCGTCTTAATTACCGGTTCTTCCTTTACAACACTGGGTGAAGGAAGTGGTGATCTGCCATAGGGATGGTATCTCCCCGCAGATGTAGAGAACTGTCTATCGTAAGCTGACTGGTAGTCTGTATCTTCAGAGGAATATCCGTTGATTCTTCCGTAAGACGGGAGGGGCGATGTGTAAGGTTGAGGAACTCCATAGTCTCCGGTACTCTGTAACTGCCCATAATCATTGTGATACTGACCTGCCGAAACCTGAAAAGATCCGCTCACGTTGCTTTGAGTTGATGACGGACCTTGAGACACAACAGGGGTTTGAGGGGAAGGCATCATGCCGGTGGTTGAGGCAAAATCAAACTGTACGGGCGACATTGACGAAGTCGCGAGTTTTTGGTGAGGGCTGTTCTGCATCTGCATCGAATCGACACTTGTGAGGATGCTGGCGAAATCCATGTTGTCCAATGGTTGGTTGTGTATATCCCCTGTTATGACAGAGGGTTCGACTTTGGGAATATGACTAACTGATTTATCAGCATTTTGAGAATCCATGGTGGAGGACGACTGTGTGCCGTCTGGGTTGTCGTTTGAGCTCATCCACATGCTGCTCATCAGGTTGCCCCTGCCGTGATCGTAGGCAAGGTGGATATGCAAGGACTGGTCGTCTACAAATCGTTTTTTGCAAGGTTCGCAGCTGTAGACAGTGGGGGTGGAGCGATCGTTTACTGTCGTATCGATGGCAGGTGAAGCTGATGATGAGGCGGTTAGAGTAGTAGGAGATGAGGAACTGACGGACGTAGAATCGGTTGGAAGGGTGGTTTCTTCCATCGCTAGGATATAGACATTGTTGGAAAGAGGTCGCTGGATGCCTTCCACGCCTCATGCACTTCACTCCTGAAAGAAAAGAAAAACAAAGTTTAGCGCAACAAGCATAGTAAATCACTGGAAACAAAAACACTGAGGAAATTCAGTCAAACCAGATAGGTAGGTGTCTACTTATGGCTTTAACAAAACAATAAATAAACATGAACGCAAACCTTGTGAAATCATTATAATCACTCATGGTATAAGCATAGTGGTAAGTACGATATAAAACTAAAAAGACGTAACAAATACTTAGAGCAATTCACGAATATATCTCGACCATTATAACTCGTGGCAGTGGCCGTGAAAACACTTCTGAACTAAGAGTTTTTTAATCCAGTGTTGACAAATTGTTGTGAGATTAAAAACTCACGCTGGTTCTGGGCAGAAAACGAGCAGTGCTAACTAAAAAAAACAGACCTTTGCAGTAAAAAACGCCCACAGAAAAAAAAAGCTTAACTTTGCAGAAAGAGAGCAACGCTTGGCAGAAAGAGAGCAACGCTTGGCAGAAGTGGAACAAGGGTTGGCAGAAAGGAAGCAAGGTTTAGCACAAAGAGAGCAAGCACTTGGCAAAAGCTTAGCAGAAAAACAGCAAGCGCTGAGCAATAAGAGAGCTAACGCTTGGCAGGAAGAGAGCAAACGCTTGGCAGAAAGAGAGCAAACGCTTGGCAGAAAGAGAGCAAACGCTTGGCAGAAAGAGAGCAAACGCTCGGCAGAAAGAGAGCAAACGCTCGGCAGAAAGAGAGCAAACGCTCGGCAGAAAGAGAGCAAACGCTCGGCAGAAAGAGAGCAAATGCTCGGCAGAAAGAGAGCAAATGCTCGGCAGAAAGAGAGCAAATGCTCGGCAGAAAGAGAGCAAATGCTTGGCAGAAAGAGAGCAAACGCTTGGCAGAAAGAGAGCAAACGCTTGGCAGAAAGAGAGTAAACGCTTGGCAGGAAGAGAGCAAATGCTTGGCAGGAAGAGAGCAAACGCTTGGCAGAAAGAGAGCAACGCTTGGCAGAAAGAGAGCAAACGCTTGGCAGAAAGAGAGCAAACGCTTGGCAGAAAGAGAGCAAACGCTTGGCAGAAAGAGAGCAAACGCTTGGCAGAAAGAGAGCAAA
>LQNS02277100.1:9086041-9098937 GCA_001587735.2 Parhyale hawaiensis
AGAAGGCGGGAACATCGCTCTTGGCGCTTTTTAACCATGTCAGCAGTTAGCAGCGGTCTTTTCTGACGCTTTAAGCTCTTTCCACCTTCACTCTTTACAGCTCTTGACACGGTTGACACAGAAATCTTCTTCACAAATTCAGTCATTTTCAGTTTCGGATCATTTTCAAAGGCTCTTGGAACATTCTTTCGTTGAATAACTTGTGGTCTGCCTGAACGTGGTCGATCTTTGAGGCTTTCATTATTCTTAAGGCGGTTTTCGACCCGTTTCACCGTTGATAAACTGATATTTTGCAACCTAACAATGTCCGCCTTCTGGTGACCTGAGCGAAGGAGAGCTGCTATCTTTATCCTTTTGTTTCCATTACCAACAATGTATAAAAATGAGCACTATTACAAGTTGTTATATTATCTGAAATAGTTTAGGAATGAGTCATTGTCAATAAATTTCATCAAGTTTTTGAAATAAGTTCACACTTTGAAAATACAAAACAGGTCAGGACTTTTGCAAAGCCCGGTATATAAGCTGCAAAAACATTCGATCACTTTTTTTCGACATAAAAATGCTTGCGCAATAAAAAGCCAAATTCAAACTTTTTGTTTTTCAGTGGTAGCAATCAACGGACACTTGACACCTCAACGCTAGAAGGAAGTGAGACTACGGTGCCGCCGAAATAATGGGAAAATGCATCTCATGCCGGCGCCACATACGTATTTGTACGCACAACTGGTAGCTAGAATATGCAGCTCGAAGTAAGTATAGAGGGAGACGACATGATCGAAATTATGCACGGTGGCCTGCGGGCCACTTCATGGTGAGAGCTGGCTGGATTGCTGGCTGATTTGCACGCTGGCTGTAATGGGTGGCGTAGATGCAAGCTGAGATTTTTTGAGCTTTAAAGCAGTAGACTCGTACTCTACTTCATTTGCATTAGCTGCAAATATCGTCAACATGAGAAGCACTTCAGATTTTCAGTGTTCGGTGCGCTGAAGCTAAATAGCCTTCGGTATCCAGGATACAACGCTCCATAAATATTCATGGTTTTCTGATCCCTGAACGATAGTTGTTTGGAAGCAGGTGCCGCCAACCCACTCACGCTTGTCCAAATGGCTGCTGATCGGGTGCTGTCCGAGTCATTGAGTCTCTTAACTAAACTGACCTGAGAATAGAGCTCATCAGAACGCCGTTTCAGCAGGCTGACATGAGACAGCCAACGCGCACCCATTTTTGGTCCCACTGCCGAGGTCTTATGTCGTCTCCCTCTATACTTACTCCGAGATATGCAGCCACCGTGTCGTTTCGAAACATGTTTAGATTAGATAGGCGGCAGTAGACGAACCAACAGGCCCATACTCAAAGAGACACCGAAACTTGCACGGCCCTCTATGAGCTATTGCCATTATGTTAGTAGGATAGTAGCATAGATAGGGGAGGATAAATGACGTGCGAGTCTCGCATACTTGCTCAGGCTGTGTGTGTGAATGCATAGTGTAGCCTCGGCATTAGGTATTCTGGGTTGTAGAGTCGATGTCGCATTTTCTTGGTGATGAGTCGGAGTCTAGACATTCCTTTGTCCCAGGCCCAGGAGTCTAGACACTCGCGTGTCCCAAGAGTCGGAGAACCAAGTCTGTTGTGTTCAAGAGTCACTTTTGTAAGGAGTTGGAGGTTTTGAAGAGCGGGAGGAGACGGACTTCGTCCAACTGTAACATCAACAGTTTCTATTTACTCACACATGTATCAAATATATAAGCTGAACACTGTATTATCAACAAAGCCTATTTAAGCAAACAAATTATATTCAGAATTAGAAAAGTATACGGGATTAAGAGAGATCCAACAACCTCCAACTCTATCCTCCTTACTCCCTCAAAATACACCAAGTAAGGGCTCCAAACACCCCAAGAGCAGTTTGGCGAGAAGCTGGCAGTTTTTGAGAAGCACGGAATGCATAGGAGCGCGCACACCGAACAGCTGCAGCTGAGCAGGCCGCTGCCGCTGTTCAGTGTGAGCGCTCCAATGCATTCCGTGCTTTTCACACACTGCCTGCCTGTCAAAATCTCGCTGAACTGCTCTTGGTGTGTTCTCTGTTTCGGCCCTAAGGCGGGGATGCATCAACGCTAGCACGCTCCTGCATGCAGTGATAGGCAATATACCTGCCTAGTTTAGTAGGTTTGAAATCTGTAGGTTTCGTGCAGCACGAACACGCTAAGGCAGGCGTTTCTCATCGGTGCAAGGGAAAACATGCTGGTTCTGGGACAGGTAGCGTTTCTCAGTGCTGCAGGTACGCTAGTAGCGCGCCTGCCAAGCAGCGCAGGCAGTTTAAAATGGCGCGAAAACCGGCCGGCTCATGTAAATTCCACCTTTTTACTCCCCAATGTTACCAATTCGCCAAGTAGATGCTTTGGTAAACTTTTTTGGGAATCAGAAGGAAGCGATCGATAACGTCCAGAAGTGAGCTATTTTTGAGGCTACCGACGCCACACAAAGATAAAAGGCTGTAGGTCTGAAGATAGCGGGCTTTTTTCTATGCATGTGGCTGTATAGGTAAACCGGGATCCCAGCACCGGCCATTGGTTGTCACCCTTGCCCAGGAAAGTTTGGTTGATTCCGGCCCCGGCCAAAACATTTCTGAAGACCGCCAGTCCCAGTCAATTTTAGTCGTGGTTGGTTTATACTATATTATAAATTTATCAAGGCCACAAGCAATTTTTCACCACCCCCGGCTCCCGCCCGTTTGGGTAAACTCCAACCTCAGTTGAATCAATTTTGGTGACCCCGGCCTCGACAAAATTCCAGCCCCGGTCAGCCTATACGTAGCTCGACTGTAAGCTCCCACTCCTGCCGGTATCTGTGCTCGGCTGTGCAGATGTTCGACAGTCAGACGAGATTTTTAACCTTTTAAGAGAAATTCTTTACGGCGTCACAGGGTTCTCACTGACAAAAGTGTTGTCCAGAAACCAGCATACTTTCATAGGCGTGCTGGTGCAACACAAGAGCCGTAGTTTCCGTGCTGCAGTAGCACGTTAAGGCTGGTATTTCCCTTCGGTGCACGGGAAGTCATGGCGGGTTTTCCGACAACGCTATCCTCAGTGAACGTACAAAACCTGTCTTTGAAGTGAAGTTCAAGGAGCTTAAAAGATACTAAGGTAATTTTTGTTACTAGTTTCTAAAATTTCGCTTTGAAAGGTATTGCAGCTCTCGCATAGGCTAGGAGTTTTGGAGCCTGACATATGATGAAGAGATACATCAGGAAAATATACAACAGTTCTAAAGTGTTTATGTAGCATATTTTTCAGTGTTATTTCAAGTGTTTGAGAAAATTTACTACGCATCAAGAGCGTTTTATAGCCTTTCGGTAAAGGGTTAAGGCTCGACGTTCATGACAGAAGACGTTACACTGACTTACATATACTAGTGTTATGGCAAGTAAATATGAAATTTTAGTTAGCATTTAGAAGTTTTACCCAGAAAAGCATAGTGTCCATTGTACTGGACGGTATTAATAGCGCCATTCATATGTCGTATGGTATTATTGTCGGAAAACATAATAATAAATTTCCATTTCAATAAAAATTGACTCTGGTAGATATCAATTTGCGGAAAAAGAATTTAAGAGCCGCACCCGTCGCAAATTAATGGTTCACGAGAAATCAATAGAATAACTTATAAAGAAATCTTCAAGAAAAATGTACTTGCAAATGATGCATAGTCTAAGGGATTGACTATAACAACTTCATTTCCGGCGGTAGTTTGCAACGATCTAAATAGCTTTATGGCATAGCTATTTACTTACTTATCAACTTACTCGAATATTTTATGTATTTAAGTGATTTTCAAACATAAAAAAGGTCATGTGAGGCCAGATCAGGTTCTGCTAAATTAACAAATTTTCTACAATTCAATTTCTGAAGTTTTTACTCAAAATCTTGTGAACCATTCGTTTATAACAGGTGCGGTTTTTCGTATAGTTTTTTATTGAATCAACGTCTACCAGAACCACTATATAGCTTCAATCTCAAAATGAATATGGAGCGCATTAGAAATTTTTACCGAAAAATAAAAAGGTTTATTTTTATGCTTTAGTGGATTAACTTAAAGAAAGAGGAAACCGATATAACTGTGCTGTTATAAGCAGAGTAAACAGGGATAATGCATATGTTGAGTAGTTTCTTAAGCTAATTCATAAATCAATATTGGTACTCTAGAGTATAGAGTAACATGCGTCTTTAAAAAAAAAACAATGTAAATCTACAATTTTATATTTTGCCTGGCGTGATTTAGCTCTGTGGATGCAGTGACATTGAGTCTATAATTAAGTACGTATTGCCTTTACGTTTTACGTTATCTAAATTTTTAAAACTCATTTAATTTTATGGGATATATCAAGAAGAACGCAATCCGGTGCTCAATCGCTATATCTGTGAAAACATTTCGCTAACAGTCATTATTTTCTGATTTGTTATTTGAGTACCTGCAATTGGTCGATTGATTAGAATTACATATTTTCTTTAAATGCCATAAAATCACCGTTTGTAAAATGGTAGAATTCGAGAGGTCATATCTCTGAAAGGCATATACAAATAAAGTACACTTCTCGACAGTAGTGCATGGAGAGGTTTATCTTAATGAGTTCATTATTATAACAGAGAAGAAGCATACAGTAGGCACGATCATAATAATTAAATTTTAGTGTTACTTAACTCCCTTCAGAATAGTATTTTTCGTTCCTTCGGAGTTCGGGAGACTCCCTGAGCAATGTAGCTAGTGTACAGCCAGTGCTAGTATGTATTCTAAATAGTTCTAATTAGGGCTAATTTATCTTGGTATGGGTTCATACGACAGTCAATGTAACGTGTTCTCGCAACTAATCGCCCCAATTAACGAGTTACTGTATCCATTTCAGGAGCAGAAAAAGATGAGAAAATTATGCTTTAATTCACTTAAAATTAGGAAAGAAGAAAAAACGTCAGCTAGTGCTATAGCGAACACGTGATAGCGTACATATCCTTTTGCTTTAAGCAATGCACGAGGTTGTGTTTACAGGGTCAGAATAAATCATTTCAGCGACGAGAGATGACAGAACACTTCATAGCCTACAAGTATACTGTAACTGTTTATGTCTCGTAACTATAGCAATATCATTAGCTAACAACGTTCAGACAAAGTGGCAGTACACATCAACGCACCCTTAAATTCTAAAAAAAAAAGTCTACAAAACATGGCATTTAATTATACTAACAATCATCAGCTGCAAGTATTTTCAAAAGCGTGGTCTCTCAAGAAGACAATCGTTCGTATGTAATCTTGCTTCGTGCAGCCTTACAATATACAATGAAAACACAGTGAATCATCGAATTGGTTCTCGGTTCTGACTCCTTCACTAGTCATCCCAGAACTAGTCATTAGATCCTAGGTAATCAAAATTTTACGGTTGACTTAATGCAAAACGAAGAACTCGTTAGTATTGACATCGTATATGAGAGAAAATAGAGTATTATCATGATAATGGTACGTATACAGAATTCTTCACATTGTGTTCAGAAGATAATATAATTCTGACTAATCTTTATGAAATTCCAACACTTGAAAACTACAGCAAGTCAACTCTCTACATGAATATTTTTGCCTACAGACCTTCACTGACACAATATTAAAATAAAGTTGAAGTTGGAAGCACCTCGAGGTTGTCGCCAAGGAAGAAGACTGGCGGGAGGAAGGGCACGCATGGGTCAAAGGTAAAAATAGGAAGTTAGGTCATCCCGCAATACCGTAAAACATAAATGCAATATTTCCCAAAGGGTGACATTATTCGACAAGGTGCATAACTCNGCACCTCGAGGTTGACGCCAAGGAAGAAGACTGGCGGGAGGAAGGGCACGCATGGGTCAAAGGTAAAAATAGGAAGTTAGGTCATCCCGCAATACCGTAAAACATAAATGCAATATTTCCCAAAGGGTGACATTATTCAACAAGGTGCATAACTCACCTGTGACCACGATGAACACAGAAGGTTGGCATGCATCTTTTTTTTTTTTCTAACGAAGAACGCGTGTTTTTTGAGTCTGACCTCCAAATTGAGTATCGAAGGAATCACTTCCTGAAGCGAAGACGAATGATTAATTGCACTGGAAAACACTGTAACCAGTATTAATGATTAAAGTACTTGTAAACGTCACTATTTTCTAGTTCTTAAGTTACACAACCTTACTCGCGAGAGAAGTGTATCACTACAGCGATATAGGTTAGAGTTAGCTTGAGCTACCACAGCTCACGACCGCCTTCGATGAACTCTTGAATAGTACTGCAAGAAAATTGTCTGGAGTCTTATTCCTGGATTTCGGTCTTGTATTCCAGGCAGCAAAGCTGGCGTGTGATTGGTCGGTCGTACCTAGGGGGCGGGGCTTCTTCTGGGGATTCTGGGGGTGAGGGGTGCAGCTTTTTTGGGGGTCTAAAACGTTCGTGGCAGGTAAGGAAATGAATATTAGAGAACGTTTGTCTTCAATTTGCACCGCTTAAATTCTGGTACTAAACAACACTTAAGAGATCGAATCAAGAAGTAATTTCATGACGCTTTTCATTGCATAGAGTGAGCTACATAGTATTAGGAAGGTGATACCACACACATAGCTTGGTAATAAAGTTTGGTGCATTGGTCATGCATTCTTAACTGATCGCTGCTGAGCACATGGCCGAGTTGCTCGGCTACCTGCTCGTCCTCGCTGCCGCTGCTCATTTGTTTGCGGAGCAGCGTGCGCTCTCGCGCTCTCTCTTGCGCTTCTTCACTTATTGCGCTCAGTGTGTAGTTCTCCACTTTATTGCGCTTCGCTGTGCTTCTGATGCGCTTCTTCACTTCTTGCGCTCAGCGTGTAGTTCTCCACTTTATTGCGCTTCGCTGTGCTTCTGATGCGCTTCTTCACTTCTTGCGCTCAGCGTGTAGTTCTCCACTTTATTGCGCTTCGCTATGCTTCTGATGCGCTTCTTCACTTCTTGCGCTCAGTGTGTGGTTCTCCACTATATTGCGCTTCGCTGAGCTCCTGATGCGCTTCTTCACTTCTTGCGCTCAGTGTGTGGTTCTCCACTTTATCTATTGCGCTTCGCTGTGCTTTTTTTTTCTTTCTGATGCGCTTCTTTACTTCTTGCGCTCAGTGTGTAGTTCTCCACTTTATTGCGCTTCGCTGTACTTCTGATGCGCTTCTTCACATCTTGTGCTCAGTGTGTAGTTCTCCACTATTGCGCTACCCTGTGCTTCTCTTGGGCTGGTTGCGTGGGGGTTTGTCAACCTCATGTAGTTTCTCTGTTCCCACGTCGCCAGTCTGGTATGATTCAATAATGATAATAATACCTGTGTGTAGTTTTCTACTTTATTGCGCTTTGCTGTGCTTCTCTTGCACTTCTTCACTTCTTGCGCACAGCGTTTAATATAGCTTACAAATTAGATTATTTCACTTCGCTGTATCTCGTACGGTCTTCACTGCTAGTACGTTTGTTTGCAGTCCTGCAAGGCATTTTCTACCTCCGCCAAGGAGGTTATGTTGTCGTCGAGTCTGCCTATCTATTTGCTTGCCCGTCTGTAAGGCTGTCTGTCACCAAGATAACTCAAAGAGTTAATTATAGACGGATCTATACAAAATTTATAGGGATTGTTAGGTATGTTAAGAGAAACAGAAGATTAACTTTTGGTGAAGATCTGTTCATCCGTTTGTTTGTTTGTCTGCTTCTATTAGTTAATGCCACAACTTAAAAAGTAATGGACGGGTTTTTTCTGAAATTTACTTAAGTTGTTAGGTATGTCAAGATGACTATATGACCAAATTTTTAAAATGATATGTCTATTCGGTTGTTTGTCTCTGTTTTTGATTTTATGCTTGTTAGCAAAATAACCCAAAAAGTTATGAACGGATCTTTATGTAATTTTCAGGAATTATTAGTTATGTTGAAAGATATAAATGATTAGGTATCGGTGATGAGCGGTAGGTATCTCTGTGTTGCCTCACTAATATGGGTAAAAATATTGTTAGCAGCATCACTCAAAAAGTTATGAGACGGATCTTGAAGAAAATTACAGAAGCTGTTACTACGGTCAAAAGGTACAAATAATTAGATTTTGGTGTTGATACAAAAGAAATCATAGTGTCAGAACAAATTTATGTTTTTCATTGCCGTTGCCTTGCTTGACAGAGATATGCACTCTCAGAGTGCTCTAGTAGTTTGTTTATTTTTTATATCTACTTCATTTGCATTTTGCAACTTCCGCCTATGGCATGTGTTTTAGTATTTCAGACTATATAGTATTCTAAATGGTTCTCTACAATGCCTTTTATCCGATTTTTACTACGGTGTAGTATTATACGTCTGAAGCGTTCCACCGTTTACTTTTTATACATTTGTGCCTTCATTAAAGTTACAGCAAAATGACTTATTTTACACTTTACTGTGCATTTTGGTTATATTTTATGTATGGCATTGTTCTTCTGCGGACGCTCTTGCTCTCTTCTTTGCTTGTTTTGCGCTGGTACCGAAAACACAATTTCCGCATCATGTTTTATCCGTTTTTTCTTTCATTATTTTCTTGAAACTGAGCCGTATGTGGTTAGTAATAGCGTTTATTGCATTGATTTTTTTCCCTATGAAGTATCTAAAGTTGCCCAGAGCTATGTTTTCAATTAACTCACTTGGAGAAAAAGCAGTATAATATGTGGTTAAATTTACGTTTATCAACTTTGGGTCTCATCTGTGATAGGTACATCAGATGTTAGTGTACTTCCTTAATTTACTTAAATAAGAATAGAGGCTCTGCCGATTTTTACAATGTAAACGATAGATTTGTTTCATCTGTAAAATTTTAGAAATTCCAGGTTATGGCCAAATTCGCATTTTAATCGCTTGTAAATGGGGGCCAAGTTATTATTGATAGCTCATGACATTGGTTTTGGTCTATGAAATATCTCAAGTTAGCGTGTAAACGTTGCCCAGGTGAAGCCTAGTCTATTAACTGATAAACGCGTTTCAAACGTACAGACGAAATTAAGATCAATGCAAATTCAGAATAAAGAATTGAATACATCTATTCTATTTGAGAAATACTGTAGTAGTAAATAATAACGATAATCTCACCTGCGTCTCATATGGGTTCTGTGTTGATTATATGAGCGTACATAGCACCCTGAGGTTTTGCTAATTAGTTATATATATTTTACTTCGTTCTTCTTCCTTTCCATCTCTTTTCCCGTCATTTCCTTACTATTCTGCGCACCCTGTAAAGAAAATACAAGGAAAATAAGTGAAAGAAAATTTCCCGCCAAACATCAAGTGTCTCTCTCCCTACTCTTCTTCACCCCCACTTTGGGGGGTACCTGCTATTCTAAGCTCCGCCCGTTGCGTGGTACAGATGTACGAACCTTTCCAGGCGGCCTGCCAAGTGATTCATTTCCAGGGGAACAAACTGCGTCGCTGGCAAACTTTCGGTACATAACATCCAATTTGTAATAACTATATTTTTTTATATGCTTATAAATCTGACAAAAGTATCCATCAGGCGAATTTTATGGATTTAAGAATCAAACAAATGTGTCAAATTTAACAATCAAACAAATGAGATAGATTAAAGATCTGTTCCAAACCTATCAGGTTATTCATATCTGCAGAAGAACCAATTGAACTGAGTAGCACCTAAATTTTACGCTCACAGCTAAAAATCTTAAGCTAAAATAATGTATGAAATGCATACAAGCTGCTCTAGAAGTATGAAGCCGACGCATGCGGCAGACGTATGAACTGTTCCATGTTTACCATAATTCATTTCCAGGGAACAACAAACTGCGCAACTGCCATACATCATTATTGATCTTGCAGCTACTGTTCAACTACCACTCTCCCATATTATGTGTGATACATCATACATTTAAAGCCGTTCAGAAAATACTGAACCAGAAAATATATACGAGAACTGCTCAAATTGTATACAGTGCCTGGCAAGCAGTGCATTTTTAATGAAAGAATGAAAGAACTGTGTAGTTGCTAAACTCTGCAACACGTAGGTAAGGTGTTACGTTCTTTATGACCCTCCATGCTGCAAACACGATGATATGGCCAGGGTGTGTTTACATATTTTACGCTCCCCAATTCAGTATAGGAATGAGATGGGCAGAAATTCGACATTCGAATCAACAAACGAAGGGCTGTTCAAATGAGCACCAAGTAGGATCTAAGGTCCAGGTGATACAACAGTAGAAGTTATTAGCATCAAAATCCATAGGGATAAAGTTGAATGGATACTTGAAGCGATTTTGTAAGGGATATATGCCCCAAAGAGTCTACACTGTGCATTCTTCATCGGGAGATCCCCCTCTTTTGGATGCGTTTTTATCATTTGCCTTAAAATCGTCTTTTAAACAAATTATCCTTGCGCAAGGAGGAATAAATTCTTATTTAAGTAACAGTGGGTGACTGATTTTTGGTTGTCCGTGATCGAAGAACTGCAGCACTGATTTTTACTTTCAGAATTTTTCGAGAATCATTTTCAGAATTTTTTGAGAATCATTTTCAGAATTTTTCGAGAATCATTTTCAGAATTTTTCGAGAATCATGTCACATGCAACCCTTTAAGAGTGAGCCGCAAGTATCGCAGCGCCAATCGTCCCCTAAAAGTCTTGCCCACACTGTGGCAGTGAAGGTCTCCCTACCAGTAATGTTCCTGTGAATTACAGCTCGTTATAGTACTGAACTTTCAAGGACTAGAATATCATAAAGACTGCAGTGGTCAGCTTCATATTAGCTACTTTGTGAACATTATGAGAAGAATTCAGTTTATTGAAGCTGCCTGATGTTGACGCACAACACGTAGTCACATTGCGCTTAGGTTTGATTAGTATTTCGCACCGTATGAGAAAACTGTAATAATCAAGGTTGATCTCTACAGAATGCCATAATGATTCTAATTTCAGCTACTGGTGTGATATATATTTATAACAAAAACAACTTTACATCGCTGTATTGACGGTATCGCACATTCATTCGGATGTATCATGTTACACTGCCGTGAAACATTTAGCATATTTTCATTCATTGCACCTCATATACGTATTCATTTCTATTCATCACCTAAATAGCCGCGCACGGTATGATTTATCGGATATTTTTTTGATGTATTCTCAGTCATCAATACTTTCGACCATATGCAGAAGTTCGCTTCATTTGTTATTTATGGCACCAAAAATGCGCAGTCCTTTATAGGCACAACCATAAACAACTTTGCACTGCTCCGTTTACTGTTTCAAGCATTCATTCATTTTCGCAACCGTAAGAAACTTTGCAACATGCCATTTATGGTGCTATGCTTTCATTACCGCAAACCGTATCCAACTTATGGCATCAGAGTTTCCACTTACGCGTTAGGTAAATATATTTTTACCCTAAGCGGCGCGCATTACTCTGTACCCTCGTGGCATTGCAATTTCATTCATTGGAAAGTATCATTACCATAAACAACTGTGCATCTTTCCGTTTATGGTACCGAGCCTCAGACACTCCATATAGGGTCCACGGCAGCACCATATCGTCTTCACCTGCACGGACAATACCAACTTCTAGCATCGGCATTGGCCCGTTTACGATTCGTTGGGATCAGTGGGCGATCCCAAACAGATGGCTGTGCGCTCATCGCTGATGGACGTGCCATCGCTTGGCTAATTTTCTAAAGGAACAAAATAGTGCCTAAATATTTCCAAAGGCAAGTATGCTCGTCTAGCCGTACGTGCAGAAAACGGTGTAAGTTCACCAGCGTTTTCATAGGCACGTATATTCATACAAGCAGATCGAGAACGATGCAATTTCACCAGCGGTTACACTGACATATATGGTCGTCGACGCAGAAAACGTTTAGTTCGTCCAATATTAAAAAAAAACATACTCGTGTGAACAGAAAAAAAAATTGAGTATCCAGCTATAAAAATTGCATCAGCAAAATCGCGGTGTTCAGGCTCGAGACTGATACTCTCTTATGCCGGGGCCACACATGCATTTCTACGCCCAACTGGTTGCTAGAATGAGCAGCTCGCGGGTCATTTCGACTTATATTTAAAATCGGTAGCATAGATACCGTGGCATGAATGACGTCCGAGTCTCGCATCCTTGCATCAAGTTGTCTGTGTAAATGCCTAGTGTGGCCCTTGCATTAGACTGCAAGCAATTTGAAGAAACGCCTCAGAGAAACTCTGAGGTGCACATACCTCCGTTCCTCGGGCGTGCTCAAGTTATACTTCAATTTAAGTGTCTAGTCCAGGCAAAGCAATTGCTAACTCTATATCACCAGCTTCGCTTCGATTCAAAAAGTCTAGCCAGGTCTAGCAAATTTACCACAAAATGCCCAAGATTCTCAGCTTACGTAAGGAGCTTCTACGTCCGCTTGTCTTATTTGTTGTTCCCAAACACTTTTTTACAATTTCACAAAGTTAATGATCGAATAAATAAACCACGAGGGTAAGTAATTATGATAGGAACGGAGTGATTCCTATGAGATTTCCTGAGATTTGGGCCGCTATAGGGCATAGGAAATGCCGAAAAGTTGCATTGGCCGCTGGCAAAACGGAAACACGTGGTCGTCCTGGAGTGATCTTGAGCGCAATTCTTGCACATTAATGCTTTCCGCTGCTGGCGGACGTCGATGGTTCTTCCTTGAGTTGATACGAGTCATTTGGAGGACCTAAAAGCTGGGTCGTCGCTACTTGTCTCCTTTCCTTAATTGTGTGGTCTGAGCTCTGCGTGCAACTTGTATTTCTATTTCTGGAGCTATGATTTGGAATGCTCTACCACCTGCAATTGAGAATGTGACTAAATGTAATCAGCTCACCGGGATGGTTTTGGCACACTTCGAGCAACCCAAATAATTGCATTAAAAC
>LQNS02277100.1:9099502-9116212 GCA_001587735.2 Parhyale hawaiensis
TCCTATGTTAGTATTAAGCATGAAAACCTCAGGATACTGTGTCCTAACCTTGTTGGACGCAGTCTCCAGATGAGAAATATATGGGATTATTATTATTATTATTATTATTATTATTATTATTATTATTATTACAAGCCTCTAGGCCAGGCCAGCTAAAATGAAACGCTGTGTCTCAATCACACTGTACAAGGATAATCTGTTAAATTCTCTGTTCCAATGCAGTCAAGAGTTCTTCCTCTCTCCTGTGTGAAATTGAGCTGCTCAATGCCATTTGTGTCTGCAGGTGTAGGCTGAGTGTATCTAGTTATTCTCATTGTACGTGGCCACCAATATTTGTGACTGGGCCTAATTACTAGGTTGAATTTTGGCTACTTTGTTGGTACTTGTAAGTATGTTTTGTGAACCCTTTGTGTTCTTAATAAAAGCTAATTAATTATTAATTATCGGATTGTGCAAAGACCCCTTATGCTTCATGTTTACTTGTTTGTGATCAACTTTATAAAGTAAACAATATTCCTCCTTGACACTAGCTTAAAATTTATCCTTATCGGTCAACTATCTTGGCTGAACTACGTTAGCCAGGGTCAATTATCATTAACAGTTAATAGTGGTTAGGTGCATGTATGTCAAAATGGAAGCAAAATTTAGGGTTCAGTTATCTACTCTCCTCTGCCCGGGTATTGGTGGGACAATGAGGGCTTCATCGAGGCCCAAGCCTTACTGAGGTGGGCGCTTGGTTGTAGACACGTCGCGGACCTCTGAGATGTCATGTCTGAAGCTAGAAACGTTAGCGTTCTGCTTGTTCACCACCGGATCTACCGTGAATTGCATCTCATCTTCTCAACTCTTCATTCTATGTTTTCTTTCACTCTTAAAGGCGCTGTACACTAGTCAAAGAGATGATTTTCCGTCTATCTGCAAGCTGCTTCATCTTTAACCGGTGATCAGTGTCAAAGCCTTTCCCAACAGTCGATCGGTTGACAACTTATGCTTTCCCACCCTGTTTACGATTTTGTAGACGGTCATCCGACTGACTTTAAGCCGCTTAATGAAGTTCGATTGTTGTAGCTCGCCTGCTGGAAAACAGATTTTGCAATTCGTTTTGCTTCCACTGGAGCACTTCATCACTATTAACTATACCAAGTAATGCTTGCCCCAAAGGAATAAATTTGAAACTAGTGATTGCGGAGAACTGTTTTCACTATTTAAAGCTGATCAGAAACATATAAAAATGGAGTGTAGCAGCACTTTCGTAAAACCCGGTGTATGTGTCACCAAGCGGTAGCGTATACACGCAAAGTTTCTCGTAGGAAGGACTATTTCTGACGAAACGTATCAAACAACGGATTCACTTAGGCCTATTACTAGTTTTTAGTTTTTGTTAGCTTTGCCGGTGAAATGAAGTAGGGCTATGAAGAATTGTAATCACTATGTTTGACGAAACGTAGGACTGTAAATCCTTGATCGTGTTTTATCTAACCTTATCAATCTTGAGACTGAGGTACTGTTGAAATTTATGTAATCCTTAAGACTCGGAGATATAGATCTAACTAAGATAACGACGATTAGTTTGCTCAGCTTAACAAATAATGTCGGATAACTAAGGATAATTTATACATTCAAGTATGGACAAAGAATTCCAGTCAAATAGAAAGTGGCTGTTTCGAACAGAAGTATTGAAGTATATACCCATAAATTTTACGTGAGTTAACTAATGGAGTCAGATATTTACTCATTTACGAATTAATTTCCACCTACTTGTAATTTTACACAAATTTACAAACACAATAAGTGAGTCAGGTGTCATATTTTTGTTATAGTTTTTAATAGTGTTGCTAATTTAGAGAAACAGGCTTGCAGAAAGTAAAGGTGGTTTTTACGTAATATACCAGTGAATTAACATAGACATATTATTTTTTGTTCATTTTTCAAAGTGGTTTATCTATTTTATCCGTGCCACTTTACATAGACCTTTCATAGAGTGTACCTGTGGTTTCGCGCTGCAGTGCATTTTGTTGTACCTATTGAGTGACCTATCCTTTAGTTTTATCTCTATGCGGATAAAAGTGTTCTTTCAAAGCAGCTTTTTCGAGCTGCAACAGAAATAGATGCAATTGGCGTGCTGCACGAGCACGTCAAGCTAGGTAAAGTTTTTTTCTGGAAATGAAAGAGGCTAAGGTGGATTCTTTGTCTGTGCACGGAAAGCCGTGCTGGTTTTGTGACAGCACTCTCTTCACTGCATAGTTTTATAACTGGAGGAACGTCATACAGGCGTGTGTTTTGTAGCTACACTTATAAATATAAACACATCTACGTACCTACACACACACACACCAACGCATCTCTCCACCTCCCACCCCTACTCCAGTCTAGCCCAGGAGGCTGGAAGCAATAGAAAGCTGTCGCTGGACACAAACGCTGCGTACCGCTCCAGCTCGCTTGTTTCAACTCAAGCTTTCTCCGTCTGCAGCTCGTCTCTGTACGTACGTCTTGTCTGAAATATGTATGACGCGAAGCATCCGCGTCCTGACCGGTGGCAGCTAAAGTGGTGCCAATGAATAATTCCATAAGCTGAATATTGTTATTTTTCTCTGAGGGATGAAATATGACTTCTGACATAAAAGTACAGTTATGTCAGTATTGTTAGAAAAAGGTTGTCCTAATGGCAGCACGCTTTCCCGTGCACTGACGGCAAATGCCTGCCTTGGCATATACTGTATTTATGGAGCACGAAATCTGAGTCCATTTTCGTTGGTACGCGGAAGGCATGCTATTATCACATATCTCTTCTTCTCTTATTTCTCAGATATCTCCATGATTCTGACATACTGGCAATAGCCGCAGCGTTAGTCCCTGCAGCTCTCTAGGAATGGGCCTGCTGGTCCCTCTACAGCCAGCTATCTAATCTACTTCAGGGTGGTCCAACTACCAACCCGCAGGCCACTTGAAAATGTCCCACCGGTTACTTCTCTGTAGCCCATCCTCGCTTGCATAACAAATTTATTTCGCACACAAAAAAGTACAAAATTTCTGTGCCTGTATAAGAAATGGTACAGTTACTAACTAATAACTAGTAGTAGAATTTGGCCCTTCGTGGAATCGCTTAAACCCGCTTAAACTAAGATGTCAAAGCATTAAGTTGGACCTCCCATCTACAGTTCATAAAAAACTAGAGCACTCTGAGAGCGCCTACCTCCGCCAAACGAGACAACGCACTGAGAAAAATTTCAATGTACGTAGGTGTTTCGATGCACGTAGGTGTTTCACGTAGAAGCATCAGGATGCACGTAGGTGTTTCATGGCGTAGTTTGGTGTGTCATCGCCGCAGACAAAAAAATACACATTTCAGTCAGAAAAACATATTTCCGCAAAAAGAAAGTGAACAAAAGCTTTTTCTTTTTAGCTTTGTTACACGTGTGAAACGAAGCGCGGTTGCTTACTAACACGCAGATCGCTATTGTAATTAGAAATTTTGAATTTTCAGGTGCGTGCATCTAGGTGCATCATCGGGTTTGTCTCGAAACCGAAACACATAAGTGCATCAACGTGACCAAATGCATCATAGGACACTATATGCATCATCATGATGCACTTTCTCTTTATGATACACTTTCGTGTTTAGGTTTTGGGACAAAAATGCATGTAATTTTGATACACTTAAGTACATCAAATTTTCTCTCAGTGCGGTTGCAAAAAAATTAAAATTGGGTCTGAGACCATGATTTTCTTTGTATCAACACCAAATCTAATCATTTGTGCCCTTTAACAGTGTTAACAGCTTCAGCAATTTTTTGAAGCTCCGTTCAGAACTTTTTAAGTTATGCTGCTAACAAACATTATGACAAACATGAGTCAGACATACAAACGAACAGACCGATCTTCTCCAAAATTTAATCATTTATATCTTTTAACATTACTAACAACTCCTATGAATTTTATACAGATTCATTCGTTACCTTTTGAGTTGTTGTGCTAACAAGCATAAATGTAAAAACAATGACTTATGAACGAACGAACGGACGAACAGACGGATCATTACAAACATTTAGTCATTTACTCTTCGTGATATACCTAACAACTCATGTAAATGTCATAAAAATCCGTCTATAACTTTTTGAGGTATGGCATATTGAGAAAAATTAGGCAGACAAGCAAACGGATGGATAGATCTTTACCAATAGTTAATCAACTATTCCTCCTAATGTACCTAACAATCCCAGTAAATTTCGTCAAAATCCCTCCCTAACTTTTTGAGTTATCTTGATGAGAGACAGACAGACAAACCCGACGAAAGCATAACCTCCTTGGCGGAGGTAATTACAAATATCCTGACGTAAGACTCTGCAGTACCTTCACCAGTCGCCGCAACGGACTTATGAAAGATAATTTTCAAAGCTTATCCAGAAAAATTAATCCATGAAAATTTAATTGCTGAAAAGCAAAAAGTTGCAAAACTTATTGAGACTCAGCTTCGAAGATTTGCCTAAAGGGAATTCTTTACATTTCGCTCACCTCACGTTCTTGTCTTGAAGAATAAACAATACATTTATAAATAATTTAAAAATTCTGCTTAGACTGCTTCACTTTAAGGGAATCCTTTACAACTTGCTACATAAACCCTTATGACATAGACTACGAGTGTTATATCATACCTTAGGTACTTACAGCCTAGTCTATGCATTGCCTAGCTGATGCACGATTAATGAAATTCTAGGACAGAGCTATCCACGAGATCGAATACTACTGCCTCCTGACTTTCACTGAAACAATGTTGTGTAACTGTTAAGCCCGCTGCACACATGAGTTAAAGTAGTGGAACATTTCCCGTTTTAGACCAAAGCTTCCTCTGATTGTGACTATGGTTTAACGTGTTTGAGCATGAGTTTAGAATGTACATCATTGGACATTTAAACTCAAACAATTAACTGAGATGTTTGAAACCGTGCAGTGGGCACGTGCTATAGCTACAGAACTGCCATGACTACTGAAATTTTAAACAATTTTTCTGGGGGGGGTCACTGCAATATTGGAGAACTGCATCCGTGTTTCCAGCCACGTTTCTTCGAAATAGTATGGAGAAACGCTACACCGTTTAGACTCTAGCGTGCAGAGGACTACAGAAAAAGGTCGGAGTTGAGAATAGTTGACGGATGAATATGAAGAGTCAGTCTGTATATATTTAACACCCGCAAACAAAGTGAGAGAGGTGATACTTTTTTGTTGAAGACTAAAGTATGGATATATTTGTATATATATATATATATTTATTTGTGTGTCTGCAACATTCAGAAATATATATATTTGTCTGTCCACCCAATAAGTAGTCGAAGGAGTAGAGCTAGGCTCATGATTTTTGCAGGAAGTTTGATGGGTTGCCCTAGATGTGACCCATGCCCAAAAACTGGAAATAGCGGGACATAAAAAATGACGGTAGTAAAATTTGTTCTCCACCCAAAAACAGGTAGAACGAGTGGAGCTAGGTTAATGATTTTTTGCAGGGAGTCTGGTGGGCTGCCCTCAATATCCCCCATGTAAAAAAGAAAAAATGGGATTAGCTAGCCATAAAAAAATGACGGCAATGAAATTTTCTTTCCACTCAGAAACAGGTAGAAGGAGTTGTGCTGTGTTCATTATTTTTTTGCAGAGAGTCTGGTGGGCTGTCCTCGATGTGACACATGCCAGAAAACTAGGATTAACTGTCCATAAAAAATGACGGCGGTGAAATTTGTTTCTACCGCGGCGATGGTCTTGCCCCACGAGGCGTTCTAGTTATTTATCTATTTATTGATTGTTTTTTTTTCGTTTGATACTTAGATATCCGGACGTGGAGGTGAACCCCGGTCTTCCTGGATCTGGGTCTCGCTCCTGCCGAAATTTATGCACTAATGTTCGGGGTCTCTATGGAAATTTGGCTGAGCTCGCCATAGCATATTCCAATTATGATCAGGTTGGGAGACGCTCGACTGTCGCTCGTCTCAAGCCCTCGTCATGCTTCTGAGCTGATGATCCCGAACTTTGAAAAGCCAGTGCTGCGGTTGCGAGGCTCATGCCCTGGATTTAGGGGTCTGACTGCTTACGTTGGAAAGGGCGTTGTTGTATATTGGCAGAGTGAATATGAGCGTCCATGTTGTGAACTGATGGTGCTTCGAGTCTGTGGCTCATTCTGGAACTTTTATTTGTTTTCCGTGTATCGCAGCCCGTCTGCTGATGATAGGGTCTTTGATTGTCTCTTAGATGCAATGGCTGGGATTCAGCCATCGGATAGGCGTTCGGCACCATGTGGCATGGTTACGCTCTGGGAAAACCGATTGTCATGGCCATCAGCTTTCAATTTTGCAAGTGCCTTTGGTTGTGAGCAGTTGATTGCGGGTCCCGCCCATTTGATGGGAGGTGTTCTTGACCTCCTGATGACTGACGTTTCTGATTTGGTTGGAGTGTCAGTGGTGTCTCCCATTGGTTCCTCGGACCATGGTGCCCTATCTGCGACGCTGCAGGTTCGTCAGTGGGTCCCCAGAGTCGCTGTTAGGCGTGAAATATTTCTGAAGTCCAGAGTGAATTGGGATGTCGTCTCTGGTGCCATCCTTGCGCTACCATGGGGTGTTGTGAGAGAGTCTACTGATCCTGGGTCTACTTTGAATCTGTTTTTTTCTGACATGGTGCTCGCCTATGTCCTTTCGCGCTTCATTACGGTCAGGACGGGCAATAAGCCCTGGCTTGATGATGCCTTTAGGAGGGCGCACCAGTTGAAGTGGGAGGCATATGCCCGTTGGCGTACTAGTCGGTCTGCTGTTGATTTTCAGCGTTTTAGGGAACTGCGGCGTCGAGGTGGTGCCACTTATGAAGAAGCTGAGAGGAAGCATAATTTGAGGTCGAGGGAGTTGTTAGCTTCGTCTGTTAGCGCACATAAGTGGTGGTCCACGTTGAAGAGCGCTGTGCTTGGTGTGGGCTCTTCTGTACCCCTTTTCTTGGTGCTGGTGGTGATCTTGTTGCGGACCCCGCTGCCAAGGCGGACCTTTTGTTGCGCTACTTTGATGAAAAACAGAGGTAAAGGAGCAAAGCTAGACGCTTTGAGGCCAGAGTAGCTGGATTCCATCAGAACCAGCTATTCATAGCCAACCAGAAATGCTTCTATGAAACCTTTAGAGAAGAAGAGACGAGCTCTGACTCACCCAACGCAAAAGAGAGCATCCGATTCTGGAGTGACATCTGGAGCAAAGAGGTACGGCACAACGATGCTGCAGAATGGCTTCACGACGTCAAGGAAAAGAACGTCGCAGCAGATCCAGACCTTACAATCTCCAGTCAACAGCTCAAAAAGCAACTGAGCAATACCAATAACTGGAAAGCACCCGGACCAGATATGGTGCATGACTACTGGATCTAAACTTTCTCATCGCTGCACTCCAGATTTGCTGCACAGCTCGACGAATGCCTGCAATGTGGAACCGTGCCCACCTGGATGACCACAGGGAAGGCGATCCTAATCCAGAAGGATAAGGCAAAGGGCACGGAGGTTAGCAACTACCGTACCGCCCTATAACGTGCCTCCCGCTCAATTGGAAGGTGCTGACGGGCATAATCTACGAGCGAATCTACCAACACCTAGACTCAAAGACCCTCCTTCCTGACGAACAGAAAGGATGCCGCAAGAACACTAGGGGAACGAAGGATCATTTTCTCGTCGATAAGCTCCTAACGAAAGACGCCAAGAGCAAAAAGAAAAATCTAAGCATGGCTTGGGTTGATTAAAAAAAATCCTTCGACAAAGTTCCTCACTCCTGGATCCTGGAATGCCTGGACATCTACGGCATTGCCGGCAACATCCGCAATCCGATCCCAACCACCATGCCCAACTGGAAGACCCAGCTCACAAGCGCCAATAAACACCTCGGCGAGGTGAGCATCAGGCGTGGAATCTTCCAGGGCGACTCCCTGTCTCCACTGTTATTTATCCTGACCATGATGCCCCTCTCCGAGACCCTGAACAACGCCGGCCAGGGCCACAACTACAGTCGTACCATAAAGCTCAACCACCTGCTCTACATGGACGACCAGAAGCTGTACGCGAAATCAAAGGATCAAGAAGAACAGCTCTTCAACATGGTCCATCAATGCTTACTCAGAAGACCACAAAATGCAGTTCGGCATCAGCAGGTGCGGAATCCTTAACATCGAAAAATGAGAGGTTACTGCGTCCGAAGAAATCACCATCGAAGAAGGTACCGTGAAGGATATCGAGGAGACAGGTTACAAGTACCTCGGTGTTATAATGTATAACACCATTCTCCACAGAACGATGAATGATTTCATTCGGAAGGAGTACCTCACCCGACTCCAGCTCATCCTGAAATCACACCTCAATGGGAGCAACACCATCAAGGCCATCAACACCTGGGCCGTCCCCGTAGTCCGATATTCTGCTGGCATTATTAACTGAACCAAGAAGGACTAACCCGGCATGGACGTCAAAACCAGGAAGTTCATGCCCATCTTTCGGGCACTGCACCCAAGATCGTGCGTAGACAGACTTTACTTCAACAGAAGAGAGGGGGCCGTTGCCTCATCAGCGTCGAGGACTGCGTCGAAGCGGAAAAACGCGCTCTCTCTCCCAACACTCCAGAGAGAGCGACGACCCGTGGGCACGCTGCTTAGTCGAGGCGAAGTTGCTGAAAGAGACCGAAACGACAGACAAGTTCAAACAGCGACGACGCCTTGATCGAACTAACAAATGGAAGAGCATGAAGATGTCTGGCCAGTACCTCGAAGTTGTTCAGGACAAAATCGTACCAGACTTTTGGAACTGGCTTCTGTGGGGTGAGTTGACACGGGAAACAGAAGGCACCATCCTGGTAGCTCAAGAGCAAGCCCTTAGAACCAGGTATATCGAAAACAAGATCGACAAGAGAAACGTTTCTACAACCTTAGAATTTGCAGGAGCTCGGATGAAACCATCAACCACGCGATAAGCGAATTCAGAGGGCCGGCGCAAAAGGAGTACAAGCGCAGGCACGATAAAGTTGCCCGACACCTTCACTGGACCCTCCTGCGGATCCATAACTTCCCGGTCAGTAAGAGGTGGTACGTGCACGAACCCGCGCCCGTGGTTGAAAATGAAGCCGTGCAGATCTACTGGGACAAGAGGATAGAAACTGATCAAGCACTTCAGGCCAACCGACTGGACATCATCGTATAAGACAAACAGGAGAAGTCGGCCAAACTGACGTCGTTCCAGTGGTCATCGGAGCCCTGGAGGCAATGTCCAAGAGTCTCATGACTGTCCTGCAAGAGCTGAAGTGCGGCCATCTCCATCCAGGAGCCCTCCAGAAGAGCGCTCTGCTTGGAAAGCGCACATCATTCGCAAAGTACTCTGAGCCTTAGGCCGCGGGATGTAACCCGGCGCCAGAGTGTAGAACTGAACATCGCTCAACCAATCCAATTTGGGTCGTGAAATCCCTCCAATAATAATAATAATAATAATCAATTAGAGGCAACGTCCCACTGCACCCTTTTCTCAAAATTATTTTTTTTTGTCAGTGACCGTCCGGCGGCAGAAATTATATAATAGAATTTCATAATAATTGCACTAATAATAGCAAATTGTTATAGTACTCCTAGAATTACATGGTACAAAAAAACTGGTCGCTTGCCACTAAAACCAAAGGCAATCAAAGGAAATATATTATCTGTTCGTACTAGCACTGCATTGCGACTAATTGTTTGCCCACGCCCTTTCCGGTCTGTCAACAGAATATACTTCTATCACTGTGTGGGTACTATGTTGGACTGCCAGGTTTATAAATGCAGTACGTAGGATTCGGCCTGGGACAATCATTCGATGTTCACTCTTAATTTAATACAATTTCTGCATGTGTGCTTGTGCACTGAGTTGCAGTTAGAATGTTATTGGCGTAATTACCACCGTCAAGGAGGTTATGTTTTCGTCCGGTCTGTCTATTTCTCTGTTATCCTGTCTGTCTGTTATCAAGAAAACTCCAAACGTTATGGACCGATTTTGTCGAAATTTTCAGGGATTGTTGGGTATGTTAGAAGAAACAGATGATTAAGTTTTAGTGAAGATTCGTCCATCCGTTTGTTTGTTTGTCTGCCTTTTTTTTGTTAGTGCTATAGCTTAAAAACTAATGAACGGATGTTCATGAAATTTACATGAGTTGATGGGTTCATTACAGAGCATGAATGAACATATTAACCTCCGCCAAGAAGGTTGTTTTCGTCGTGTTTGTCTGTCTGTCTTTTTGTTTGTTTGTCTCTCTGTCTGTCTGTCACCAAGATAACTCAAAAGTTATGAACCGATTTGGATGAAATTTACACTGATTGTTAGGTATGTTAGGAGGAACAGATGATTAACTTTTAGTGAAGATATGTCCATCCGTTTGTTTGTTTGTTTGTCTGCGTCATTTTTCTCGATGCCATAACTCAAAAATTTATGCATAGATTTTGATGAAATTAACATGAGTTGTTAGGTATATAACAAAAAGTGAATGATAAAATTTTGCTAATGGTCCGTTTGTTCGTTCGTTCGTTTGTGACTGTTTTTAATTCTATGCTTGTTAGCACAATAACTCAAGAAATAATGAATGGATCTTTATGAAATTCATAGGAGTTGTTCGTAATAGTAAGAGACATAAATGCTCAAAATTTGGTGTAGATCGGTGGGTTCGTTTGTATGTTTGACTCATATTTGTCATAACGTTTGTTAACAGTATAACTCAAAAAGTTATGAACGGATCTTCAAAAAAAATTGAACAAGCTGTTATTAATATAAAAAGGCACAAANCACAAATGATTAGATTTTGGAGTTTATGCAAAGAAAATTATGGTTTCAGAGCCAATTTGAATTTTTGCTACCGTTGCCTCACTTGGCGGAGGTATGCGCTCTCAGAGTGCTCTATTTTTTTTGATGATGTGTTTGTTCGTTGGTTCATTTGTCGCTGTGTTTGATTTTATGATTGCTAGCACAATAACTAAAAAAAATATTGCTCGATCTTTATGAAGTTTTCAGAAATTGTTAGTAATGTTAAAAAATATAATTGATGAAATTTTGGAGATGATCAGTTGGTCCGTTTGTGTGTTTGACTTTTGTTTCTTGAAATGTTTGTTAGCACAGCAACTCAAATATAATGAATAGATCCTTGTAAAATTTTTAGGAATTGTTAGTAATGTTAAAAGACATAATCGATGAAATTTTGGTGATGATTGGTTGGTCCTTTTGTGTGTTTGACTTATGATTGTAAAAATGTTGTTAGCAACATAATTCAAAAAGCTATGAACGGATCTCCAGGAAAATGACCGACACTATTTAAACTATCAAAGGGCACAAATGATTAGATTTTGGAGTTTATGCAAAGAAAATCATTGTTTTAGAGCCGATTTGAATTTTTCGTTACCGCTGCCTTGCTTAGCGGAGGTATGCACTCTCAGAGTGCTCTTGTTGCATAATGAAATGGTTTGATCCACTACATACGTTAGCGTGTTTTACCTGTTCAAGGCATTGGTCATTGCTACCATACGTACGATAACGGGAACATAGGAATGGAAGTCTGCATTTATTTTTATATATTTTTTTTGCCTTTGACCGCGACTTACATTGGGTTAATTTATCTAAGGCCTTGCGGTAACACGCAGAACGCAGCCTGTACGTTGAATGAAAACGTTCTGACATGTACTGAAGCTACTGCTCAGAACAGACGCATTGCCCCTGTGTGCGGAGTGCGGACACACAAACCACGCTGGTGCCTAGCCAGCACCGCTTTCGCTCCCTCTAGTCGGCTGCATACTTCACTAAAATCTAAGTAAATTAAAAGAAAATGAAGAGCATTCCTAAATTATGAACTCACAAGTGAACAGAAACACAAACCACGCAATATTTCTGAAAGGCGGGAATCTAACGAAAAAGCAAATCAGATTGTACAAATGACCAGAAAATACAGGATATATCTGTTACGTACGCTTTAAAAAACAGAAATAGTACAGCGCCACAACTGTGAAACTGACTCCCCAGCAGAGAACAATTAAACTCTTGACACGTTCAATAACAACCCCGGCGATTACGTTATCACGGGCACGGTTTTGGTTTGCCCATGCATTGTTACCATGTCAAAAGAAAAAATATGTATGCGAAATCTCAGTAATCTCTGCCAATGTTCACACAATATATAGGAAGTACCAATGACGAGGTTTCGGTTACAATATCCCTATTAACCTGCGTGAGTAGTGTGAACACGAAATGACGTACGTATTTCTTAGCCTGATGGCTAATTACTTTAATTAAGGTGTAGTCACTGTCACGGAAACTCTTGTTACGTGAACGTGGAACGTTTCCCATTTTGTACTCCTATGGACAGTTACCTCTAACGGTTACTTGAATAGCTTGACCGTCCTTGTCGAAATATCCGTCCATATTTATACAATGCCTGGAGGGACGGCGTCGGATAATACGCAAAAAAATTCTGATTGGTACATAGTTAAAAATATTATTTCCATAGACCACACGATATTTGACCCGAGAACGGCGCATTCTATACGTAAATTAAACCGATATAATCTACTTAGCTTAGCCTTAACTTGTCGTTAAATTCAATCTTGAGCTTTCAATCCAAAACAGAGAGTCGTAAAACCACATTTGAAGTTCGGGACAAGTTTCAGCAAAGCGGATTGACTATCTCGATTTTAGGGTAGAAATCTAATACTCATTACTACCACCAGAACCTTGTCTTTATAGTTTATTAAAGTACATGTAAAGTAGAGAAAAAAAAACATCTCCACTGGGTGCTACAAAAACAGTACTTGTAACTGCATCATTTCATCTTCAGCCACAATCCAGGATAGACTTAATTAAAAAAAGAGTTAAACATTGATTCCAAGTCACAAACTATTGATATAGTGAAGAAAAGTCAGGGCTACAATTCAATATTCGAACAGTTTGTGGTTTTTGTATATATATCAACTGTCCAGACCAAAGTGAAAAAAATATGGAAGGTGTCATGCAGTTTAGCACCTCGAAGACCGAAGGAGCAAACAAAAGCTCTCACCTACATTAGCTTGAAAAATAGCATGAGTTATATATAGTAATCCAAAAACTATTACGAAACAGTTATGATTAAACTGCGCAACTCTGGCAACAGCATTTCTTAATGACATCAATATTAGGGTAAGACACTTTAAAGCTCGCTTATCAATAGCCAAAGCACACGTGGCTAAAGCCGTAGACATCTGCATGGTCATATGAGACACAGCTGAAAATTTTTGTTCATCGTGATGTACCTCTGGTGGGGCAAAAAGAGGAAAGCTTTCAGAAAAAGGAAAAAATTATGTCAGCTGTGAAATATCACGGTGGGAGCTTAATATTTGGGTTTCCGTATCACCAAATTGAACCGAGAACCTTGTAATTGTAAATGGAAGCACGAAACACCTCGTTTTAGCTGGGCCCTCTATAGCTACCACGTGGGGCCAATGAATACTTCTTACATCAGAAATCGTAATACTGGAACCACGTAGATCCAATGTGTGGGTTTCCGTGACTAATATTTTATCTACGTGGCAACCACATTCGCCCAATGTGCCATACACCAATCACATTAGTAGAGGGGCGATACTTATCAGGTACAGGTGATGCTTATATCGCACCTATTAATTAGGTGTGCCAGACACATTGACCCACTGTGATATGTATCAATCATCATTCTGGGTGACTGGCAGCCATGTTGGGGGGGCATGGCTGGCAGACACATTGACCCACTGTGATATGTATCAATCATCATTCTGGGTGACTGGCAGCCATGTTGGGGGGGCATGGCTGGCAGACACATTGACCCACTGTGATATGTATCAATCATCATACTGGGTGACTGGCAGCCATGTTGGCCCAATGTGGCAGTGGCACCTACCACCTGGAAACCACGTGAAACCCACCTGCCCTTGTTGCTCGCACAACAGCTTCATGATTCAGTCAAAACCTACTACCAATTTTGTTGAAAATTGTTGGTAGAATATATCTGCCTCCTCCAAGGAGGTTATGTTTTCGTCGGGTTTGTCTGTCTGTCTGTATGACTGTTTATCTGTATTTCTGTCTATCACCAAGGTAACTCAAAAATTTATAAACGGATTTTGACGAATTTACAAGGATTGATAGGTATGTTAGGAGGGACAGATGATTAACTTTTGGTGAAGATCCGTTGATCCGTTTGTTTGTTTGTCTGCCTCATTTTTCTTAATGCTATAACTCAAAGAGTTATAGATGGATTTTTATAAACTTACCTGATTTGTTTGGTATATCACGAAAAGTAAATGACCAAATTTTTGACGATCTGCTTGGTCGTTCGTTTGTTTGTCGCTGATTTTAATTTCATGCTTGTTAGCACAATAACTCAAAAAGTTATGAATGGATCTTTATGAACTTTGCATGAGGTATTAGTAACGTTAAAAGACATAATGATTAAATTTTTGTGATGATTGGTTGGTCTGTTTGTGAGTTTGACAAATGTTTGTCAGAATGTTTGTTGGCAGCATAATTCAAAAAATTATGAACAGATCTTCAAGAAACTTGTTGAAACTGTTAATACTGTTAAAAGGCACAATCGATTACATTTTGGTGTTGATACAAATAGAATCATAGTCTCAGAACCAATTTGAATTTTTCGTTATTACTACTTGCTTGGTGCAGGTATGCGTTCTCAGAGTGCTCTAGTTAATATTGCATTTGCTCAACTGTGGACCACCAAAGCCCGGTTTTAAATCAAGTTGAAAACTTACGTGGAATATCCAAGAAAAAAAAAACGACAATGCAAGGAAACCCTGAAATCTTATGGCATCGTAAAAACTTGCTTAAAAGTGGTTCAGCAATTTTGTACTTGTTTGTAAGAAATAACCTAATGAGCTAAATGACGCCTGCATAAAGTGGTTATCAGCAAAGCCTTTCCAATTGTATGTGTTTGAAATTTTCTCTAAGGCATTACTGTCAACATCAATGGACGAATCCAGGCCAGACACTCAGACCGTATTGGTCGCACTTGTGACGTGCGAATTCCGATCAAAACTGGTGGTGATGCAAGTCACGCAATGACCACAAAGTATTCTAACAGTTTCGCGGTTCGGGGGACAAGATTATTCAACAAAATGCCACGTCACATCCGAAATGTCACCGGTTCAGAGACTGTGAAATTTAAAAACTTGCTATATGCATACTTACTGAAAGTGCCAGATAAACCTGTTGTAAGCGGCTACGTTAACTGTGGGGATAACTCGCTGTTAGCCATCCCGCTGGTCACGGACTGCAGCATCACCTCTGCACAAGATGGGTTGCGTTCATAACGCCACCTGGACCTCGTCCAAAGTATCATCAAGGTAATTGTAGATCAGGACGAGTTTGAACCAATTTATACAGAGTAAATACTCCCTTATTATTGCAGTTGCATTTCAATAGTTTTACCCTGTTACGGTGTTGTTCTTGAGAATATCCTACAACTTTGAAAAACACTATTTATCAGAATAATTCCTTGTTGAAGGAATAATTGAAACATAAAAGCATCTATGAATTAAAATTTGGAGCGTAACTATCAGGTTGGTGCGAAAGTAATGTCTGATTAAAATATATACTGTATAAGGCAAAAAAATACGTATGTTTTAGTTGGCGTACCATCGGTGGAATGGGCTACATTTAGGTGTTCTGTAAATTCGTCAGTGGTAAAGGTAGAGTTTTCTAAAACAAAAGTTTTCAATAATGCGGAATCTTGTTTTATATATATGTATCACTTTTTCAAATTTAAATTAACGACAGCTTCGAAAACGAGAAAACCACCTCCTGCAACTTCTGTTCACTACATCAATCTCATAAGTGTCCTTAATACTGTAGATTTTGCTGTCGCACTTTCAACAACACTTTTATGAAATTTGTCGAGTACACCTTTTCTTGCGTGACCGTTAGGTGGGACAAATATGGGTTAAAGTTTTTGTAAATTATAGTCAAACGTAAGATAATTTCAAAGAAAATGATACAAATTAAACACAGAGTGACTTTATATGAACAAGAAAGGGTTAAAAATTAATAAATTCGATCAGAAAAATTTGCACTGGAAATAGGACATTACATTTGCATCAACCTTTATGTGGTAGAGATAGGCTCACCGTTGAAAATTGATGAACCATGAAGTTCAGTGATGACTGCATTTAGTTAGCATAAGCTATTTACTGACGTCTTCTGAAACTACAATTTTCTTCGGTGATGATTTTCAATTGTCTTTCGACATAAGATTGATTTTTCTTTTTGATCCATTCATGCTCACTTTAACGTGATTGGTAGTTTATTTCCAAAAGAAATGGTTGCCTATATTTACGACCTAATGATTCTTTCATTGTATTCCGCTGCTACACATCACTCGACTTACATAATAGAAAAGACTTCTGGCTACGACCAAAAAACGACATGAGACTGATTAATGCTATTCTTATGAACTTTTGGCTCTTGATAGATCATTCCTACATATAGCAAATGGACTGTCTTCAGGAATATTACTGCATATATACATTTGTCTGCATAATGAAAGCTGCTGTTGGACTTGGGATTTACTTGCGATTGAGTCTTAAGAACAGATAACCAATAGTACGCTGAACAAATTGAAATTTTTGAATCTTTCTCTATTTCACTTCCGTTGTATGGTTATGGCAGCTATAGAGAGGCTGGAGAGGGGGGGGGGG
>LQNS02277100.1:9200070-9212058 GCA_001587735.2 Parhyale hawaiensis
CTTTTTCTCGTAATATTTCTATAGTATATGTATATATAGTTCATGTAAATTTATTACATATTCATCCGTAACTTTTCAGTCCTGTTGCGAACAGACAAACACACCCCGTCTCGGAGGAGGTAATGATGGTAACTAGAGCACTCTGAGAGCGCATACCTCCGCCAAGCGAGGCAACGGTAGCAAAAAATTCAAATTGGCTCTGAAACGATAATTTTCTTTGCATAAACACCGAAATCGAATCATTTGTGCCTTTTGATAGTAATAACAGCTTGTGCAATTTTCTTGAAGATCCGTTCTTAACTTTCTGAGTTATACTGCTAACAAACGTTATGACAAACATAAGTCAAACATACAAACGAACAAACCGATCTGCACCAAAATTGATCATTTCTGTCTTTGAACATTACTAACAACCCCTATAAATTTCATAAAATCCGTTGATTATTTTTTGAGTTATTGTGCTAACAAGCATAAAATTAAAAACAGTGACAAACGAACGAACAAACTGCTCATTACCAAAAATTTGGTCATTTACTCTTTGTTATATATATACACACACACCTAGCAACTCTTTTAATGTCATCAAAATCCATCCATAACTTTTTGAGTTATGGCATTGAGTAAAATGAGGCAGACAAACAAACTAAACAAACGGATGGACATATATTTACCAAAAGTTGATCATCTGTTCCTCCTAACATACCTACAATCCCTGTAAATTTGATCCAAATCGGTTCGTAACTTTTTGAGTTACCTTGGTGACAGACAAACACGACGAAAACATAACCTCCTTGGCGGAGGTAATAACAAAAAGATGATCTCATCAAATTATGTAAACCTTTCAAATAGTAGCAGGCCTTAGTGAGTTAAACGTAGTCCGTTATAATGACTTCCGCTGACTTGAGCGCAACGTCAGCAAAACCTGGCAGACTGGGCTGTAAATTCAGGGATATCACGAATTATATATAGACTCAAAAGTAACTTACCTTAGCCATTACTTTTATTATTCATTGCATGGGGGTAATTGATTTGTTCATTATTGAATGATTAATTGCACAATATTCTTTTTACTGTCCCCAGGTGCGCCTACTGCCACTACTGTGGCTCCAAGGAACCAGGATTGAACAGCTCCTGGAAACAGAACTACTGCATGTGCGGCCCGTGCCACAGCCTCACCACGTGTCCCGTGTGCTTAGGCTCTTACAAGGAGGGGGAGCTCATCGTGCAGTGTGAGGAGTGCAATCGCTGGATGCACGGCGTCCATGACTACATCCATACCGAGGATGATGCTGAGAGGTGGGTACACTACTTGCCGGCGCTGGTAGTTATCTCACTATCCACCATGTAGACCATGACTTCATCTGTACTGAGCAGGCTGATGCAGTAGTGAGCTGTGACTACACTACTAGCCACATCGTGTAAGCACACATTGCTGACCCCGTGTTAAGTATGAGCTGGGGCGCCTAAAGCCTTGAACTCGTATCTGTTAAGTTTGCTAAAGTACCCCACACTTTCGTTTCAATTCGCCAAGGTAGATGTGCTTCATGTGCTTCAAGAGTGGAATCTTGAAGTGAAGTTATGCAGGTTAAATTGTGATCGTCTGTGAAGTACTAAAATATCTTATTTCTAGTGCACCAATTCGCTGCACTACCGCTGTTCCTCTTTATGAATTTACAGTAGGCCATTCTATTCTCAGATGCTCGGCGCCGAAACTTTAGAGCTCGATTGCAGTGGCGAATCCTCGATGCATTTTGAATCGCTGATTTGTGACATCGTTCAGGTGTTGACTCGGTTTAGGTTTGGAGTGTTGTGTGGTTGGAGGGACCAGTCGATCACTGCATTCATTAGCAAGAGCTAGCCAGTTTCTGTAAAAAAAAACACTTTGTTCTGCAGTGGTTGGTATGACGGTTGTTTTATTACTGCAGATGCGCCGAGAAGGGCTACTTGTGCCAAGAGTGTCGCCCTCCTGATACTCAGCCAGCCCACTTGCTGCCCGCGTCCCCCACGCCTTCCTTGCCCTCCTCCACCGCCACTACCACCTCCCCCGCACACAGCAGCAATTCTACCGCCACCGTTGTGGCTGGGGCTGGAGGTCACGGGGCGTCGGCTGCCCCTGCGGCTTCCACCATTGGGTCGTTCATGGTTGGCAGCGGCAACAGCGTTGACTCTCCCGCACGCAGTGATAGTCCTTCCGATCTGCTGCCTCGGGTGAGTCTGGTGTAGTTACCATGGTTAGTTCACACTGTAGTTGACGTCACATTTCTCGTGGTTGTATTCCCGGCGCGTGGCGAGCGTGATGCCCGCGGCGATAGTAACCTTCGTGGATGGGTTCCACGTTTATTTTGGCATACTATATGTCACTTCCTTTTCCGCGCTTAGAACAGCTTATTGCTGACACAGGGAGGCTTAAACTATTATGTATTCCACCCCCTCATGGGGCATAGGATGGGTCATAGGGTTAGTTTAGGTTCGCCCATACTATGTTCTGAGGAGCAGCGCCTCCAGGAGGACCCTGTAGGTTAGCGTAGCCGTTAGCTAGGCCTTCGGGGCTTCTGTCTTTCGTGCCCACTTTGCCTCCTTCCGATTTCATACTTCTTCTGATACTACTTTCGCCTGTTCTTCCTCTTCTTTCCCAACTTGCTGTTCCCATGCGCGTTGATCCTGTGTGGGAACACCTTCGTGCATGGGTTCCCTGTTTCTATCGTTATTCTATATTATGTCCCTAGTTTCTTTTTCTGTTAGATTATTTTAGCTGTGGAGATGGAGGCTTAAACCATTCAATAATCTTATCTTTTGTATTCCATATCATGTGCAATGGCGCTTCAATCATGAGTCTTCCGTGTAAATTGCAATCCACGCATCTCATCCTTTTGAATTTTGCTTGTTTTCATCAAGTTATGAAGCGCTCCGTGGGGAAGGTAGCGTAATGTAAGAACAAATCAATATTATTACATGTGTGCCTACGATACAAAACACCGGGCAGTTGCAGTATGAACTCATGGGTTATTGAATTAACATTCCTATTTCAGCAGACCAACTCGAAAGCGGAGCACTGGGTGGATGGCATCTGCCTCTCCGACTCTGGTATGCTGCAGATAAAGAACATGACACTGGAGCCTCTCAAGAAAATACGGTGAGTAACCAGTGTCGCTTGTATTCAGCGGCAGATTGATTACCTTATGGCAGTCGTATGACCTGCTGATTTCTTGATAAATGTTGCTTGGTCACTAATACATCAACACTGACCAGTTCAGTCTTTCTTTGTTTTCTGAGTTGGAAAAACTGGAGGGTCAGGAGTCGGTGTCGAAACATCAGACTCTGCAACCCTGGTAAAGAGAAGACTATTTTCACACCATAGTTCAACAAACTTCAAAAGTTACAGACAGTGTCTTAGTAACGTCTGATGTAGCTGCTGCTCTTGACCTCATTTGGTCCACTAAATAGAGGCATGAATTTATTTAGTAGCTATGTTCCACTTGGGACACCTATGCTATGAACTGGAGATTGAAAACAAAAACATTTCTTACTGTAGGAAGTAATTATGATATTTGTTGTATTTGCATTCTGCAGTAACCCTCCGAAGCCCCTGCGCCCGCCGTTCAGAGGCCCGTCGGTCGACAGCACCAGCAGCAGGGACATGGATGATGACGAGGACGGTGATGATGAGGACCGTGCTAGCAATAAGGAGGGCGAAGAGCCTCGCCATTGGGTCTATGGCCTCAAGGAGGGCACTGTTCTTCAGGCTCAGGTACGTTTTATCATGTAGTTTCACTGATCTTTTTTAACACGTTTTCTTTCATATTTTTCTTGCTTTACTTCCACTGCAGTGGCACTGGGTTGGATTAAAGTGGATCGCGCTTGTTAGTGAGATCCCGGTACGAGTACCGCGGCTGCAGTTTTGTTGAGACGACTTCTCCTCCTTTTCGTGTTCATTTTGCATCCTTTGTATTTTGTGCTGTCACTGGTTATTTGTTTTGCTTTGTTTGTACTTCTGTTCTGGTTTTGTGTTGAAGATCAATGGGTTCCAAGTGTTACCTGTCATTCTACCTACCGGCCCCTCGAGAATTTGTTCTAGACCTTTGAACGTGATATTATAAAAATGCACTACTGGATCATTTTCGTGGCAGCGGTGGTTAAACTTGGAAGATAATACTATCACTTGTCCCTTCCATCTCCGCGCCATAGCTAGTAACTGTTCTGGAGAGTTGTACCTTACCACTGCTAAAACGTTTCAGCTTTTACCTTACAAGTTATAACAGATTGGACTGGCGGAGGAAAACCCTTTATATAAGGTCGGACTGTATGAGGTATATGCAGTGGTGCTATTTCTGCAAAAACTTTGTTTAGGTAAGCAGCTAAATTTGAATTCTGCCCTTACCAGGATCTGGAACATGCGAGTCCATGTTGATTTCCTGCTTTTAGTTTCCTTTTAAGCTCGTGCACTGACCAACTGGCACTCCTATCGGAGGATGACAATCCTCCTATATTGCCTACGTTCTTTTACACGGACCCTAGCCTGGTGTTTGCAGTTTCATTTTAGCTTTAGTTTCCTTGAAGCTTTAAAATTTACCGACTGGCACCCCTACAGGAGGATGGCAGTCCTCCTGTGTTGCCTGAAGGCTTCTACACGTACCCTGGCCAAGAGCCTGGCAGTTTCATCCTTCGCAAAAGACGCTACAGGAATATCAAGACACTTGGCATTGGCGGCTTCCAGGTAAGCCTCGCTCTAAAGTGTGTGGAGTTCTTTTACTTGTGTGGGGCTTGTGGGCCTGCGGATGAAGTTTAGGTGACATTGTTCACATTACGTGTGTGGAGTCACGATGCTGGGTTTCTTCTGTTGGGTCTAAACTAGTGCTCAATAAACTACAGATTAATACACTAAATACGTTTCTTAACTCTGTGTTGAATTCAACAGCAGTGGTGGTGAAAATGTTATATAATAATAATTACTGATTCTACAGGCATTAATACAGAACTATTGTGTGTCCGTACGTGCAGGTGAGGAGCCGCATCAAGCGAGATGAAGAGAGGGCCAAAGAAGAGGCTCAGCTGGACCCTAAGGAGTTAGAGGCGCGCCGAAAGCGCACACATTGGCGCACCAAGAAAAAAATTAAACTTCTTGAGACTTTCCCTACCTACATACAAGTTAGTGCTCTTGCTTACGAAAATTGAAGCAAAAAATCTTATCCAGCGTCGTCGGCTGTTGGAAGCTTCCTGTAAAAATAAATCCAACATTCTACAATACGTACCGTATCGGTCTTCTTTAGAAGTAGAGAATTCGGTTAAGAGTAATGTTCATAAAAGTTTTGTTGTCTTTCCGAGCCGGAAGTGCTGGTGCAATCAATGTAGTACTGGTCCAGGTCCCTTGGGTGATAGTGAAAAAATCAAGATTAGGTAACGATTTGCAGTGTGTGCAATCAATATAGTACTGGTCCAGGTCCCTTGGGTGGTGATACGTAGTGAAAAAAATCAAGATCAGGTAACGATTTGCAGTGCACCTCCATTACCAACAAAAGTAGGTCGGTATAATTTTTTCTTCAAGACTACTCTCTATACTCTAAAATTAATAATAAATTCCTCCTTACAACTACTTTTTAATATAAAATGGGACGTATTCCGCGCCCTAGCGGCGCACGAGCCTGTTGTTGAACACAGGAATAGGTCGGCGTGATATACCTAGCCAGTGGGCCACTGAAGTGCCAGCAAAATCTCTACCACTACTACTCTCCATACTGATCCTATTATTTGTCTTCTTGAGTCAAAACTATCCCTAAAAATGTTTGCAGAGATAGGTCTAAAAACAAAAAAAATGTAAACCGTAGGTAGAAAACGCTAAAAATTTTACTCAAGATGATCTCTTTGCTCGTTCATCAAACCGAGAAGTTTACTGAATATCCTTACCTTTGTCCGTGTTCGCTACATGTTTCTCATATCGCAGGAAGCCTTCTTTGGCCGCAATCTGATGGATACCACGACCATGGAGGACACCGCTCGGGTGCTGGAAGACATGGACGTTCCTCCGCCCCAGACAGAAGATAGTCCGCCTGGAGATTGTCCTTCACCCCTGCCAGGAGTGTTGTCCTCCCACCAGCATATTAAACTCAACAAGGTCAGAATTGGAACAGACTTCGACTGTGGTATTTAAACTGGAAATATAAAAGTACTTTGTCCCAGACTTGATCATTTGCTAATCCAAGTTACTTGGTAGGTCATTCTGACGAAAAAAAATGTTACTGCGCTTTGCAGTATTGTCCCCAGACAGGGTTGAAGGGGTTGTTATTGAAGAGCTTTGGCTACAGCTACCCCCTTCGGTCATAAGTTGCTTTGAATCAGGTGCTTCTTCAAAGCCTATACATTTATTGGCTAATTTCTCGACCGACTATTGCATGTGCTTTCGAAACTTACAGCTCAGAAACGATGTGCTGCTACTGGGAATGGTAGGCTACTCGTAAAAAGTGACACCGTCGGAATGGAAGTTATTAAAGTAATGTGCAGAGTAACACTCGTAAAGCACATTATTGTAACAATGCTCCACCCGCTTACATTTCGTGCTTGGTCGTCAGGACGAGCTGAACTTGAATTAAACTAAAGTACAGAGTTAACTTTATCAAATAGGATATCATTATAACTATTCATTACCGAACTGCATTGTGTGTTTGGTCTTCAGGACGAGCTGGACTTGGTAGCAGCAGCCCGTGAGAAGCAGCAACAGTTACTGCAGCAGAAACAACAGCAGCTGCTGCGCAAGGCGAGCACCAGTGGCGCCCCTGGGCAGTCTGCTGCTGGGGCTGAGGCTGCCGCTAATACGTCGGGTAGCTCAAACAAATCTTCGTCGTCCAAGGCTCCCGTCAAGGACGAAGCCAAGGTACGTGCTCACTCGCGGAACTACGCTAAGCCCATTAATTTGATGAGGCATATTTTCTCATGCTAAGTTTCTGTCTTTAGTTATTGATTGTGGAAAAGTTGTATATTTTTTCAGTACCTGCTTTCACTACGGAACAGTTGATTGATAAATGAATATTTTGTCAGGAGGAAGATCTAGGTGACGCCGACGAGGCCATCGAGGCCCTGTTTGGTGGTGGTCGTAACCTCCTAACCGATGATATCATGAGGGATATCATGGATGCTGAGATCAGCCATGAAGAGGAAGGGGAAGAGAGCAAAGAAGAGTCTAGTACACCCAGGTGAGTCTGGTCCCATTTCGATGTGTTGAATGGTTACATTATTATTTAATTATTTATTGACTGGCAGTTGTACGAATGAAATTAGTACCTACAATGATATTTCTTCTTTACGTAGGGCCTTGCAATCCTTTAGCGACCGACTGAAGCTTTGATGTCTCATAGGAATAGCATTGTTGGAGCTTTCCTTCCAAAGGATAGGTACTGGCCTTCTGAATAGGGTTACCTGATAGAACTTTCTTGCCTACTGTACCTCTTGTAAAACCGGGACAGTTCCTGAAACAGAGACTTCTAGAAATTGGGCCCTTTCCCTGCCACAATATATTTGGGCCTCGCAACCAAAAGGGTCCCTAGTGCCTTCTCCGCAGGGGATATTGCAGCTTGCCGCAATTTCTGCTGGACAGTTAGGTAGGCTGTCAATACTTCCCCCATCTGTTTCGGCAGGTGGGCCGCTGATCGAGGTGGCCGACCTGTGCCCACTACACTTCTACTTTTTTGTTTTTTGTTTTTCGTTTCCTTCCCCTGCGCAGCATAGCTGAGCGAAAGGATTCAGTCGTGCCCGGGGGTTGGAGATGCACAATTTGCTCCTTTTTCCTGTCAGTAGCGCACTGACCACTTTGAATCTGAGACCTACCGGCAGAAAAGCCGAGACAAAAATCATTGATAATTTGAAACGAGACGTACTTCGCGCCCTAGTGGTGCACGAGCCTGTGTCAAACCACAGGAATAGTTCGGCGCGATATAGACATTGTGTCCCTGATGCGCTAGTAAAATTTTGTAGTAGTACTACTACTACTCAGCTCTATAGCGAACGCCGTATTGAGTGACTATAGGAATTGTGTGGTGAAGTTTATTTGGTGGCGTATAATAAAATTTAACTTGAAGAATATCGATGGTGTTTGCGAAAGTGAGCATGTTGCGAATGTCAGGAAGGTAGGTAAGTATGCTGTAAAACTTGGCTGACTTTTAGGAACGGAAATTATATTTGCGTCTGCGTATTAAATACTCCATTGTATTGAACTTTGTCTCATAGGCTGGAATGCGCGCTTTATTGTAATTTGTAAGTCAGTGTGTTACGGCGCTAGTGACCCTGCCTCCCTTAGTGCTAAGTATTATAACTTCAATGTATTAACCTATTATTCCTGTAGGGGTGCGGCGCCCAAGCTGACGGACATCCTGGGTCCTCACTTCGACCTGGACGACGTAGCTGACATAATGAAAAATTTACCTGACGAGGCGCTGGAAGAGGTCAACAATGCCGGCCTGGCTACATCGACCGCCGCCAGTGAGTTATTATTTTTTTATATTTTTACGCTTAAGTTTTCTATTGTGGCGTCAATTTAGGATTGACTATACGGGGCTAGGCTAAACTACGAATTTAACGGAAGGGGAATAGAATGGGCCGTAGTCCATAGGGTTAGGCTGTTGCATGGTATAATAACACACAGGTAGCCCCACGCGCATCTCCGACTCCGCCCCCCTTTGCTTGCTGGCTAGCTGTGGCGTCATCTGGAGACAAAGATGGACTGATTCACCATAGTCTATTTACGATTTTGTTTGATCTAATGATTAAACTTTCTTTACTTATGGCAACGATTAACCAGTTCAGTTAAAATGTTACGGTTCATTACGAAAGTCCTGCATAGCTCTCCTTGACTTGATAATACTGTAAAAGAAAAATCCTCCTCCGCAGTCAGTGCATTGTTTTACCACACAGGCTAGCCTATATTAACGCATCTTAGGGGGAAACACAGTGACAATGGATATTTTACAGAAAACATTGAAAAATACGTAGACTATACATATTATTAAGTAGTATGGTATCTCCTTAATAAGCGTTCGAGCCTCCCAAAAATTATCATAATCGTAGCTATATGTATATATTAACTACAGCACAGATTAAGATTACGCTTTTGAAAAAAAGTACGGTAGGAACAAGTTATAAAATTCTGCGATAAACTTGTGGTCTTGCAAAAAAGTAATTCTCTGCAGTTCCATTGAAAGGCTTAGCTAACGAGGGAAACTCGGTTAAGTTTCACACAACGTAGCATGAAAATGCATTTGTTCTTGTCTGAAGACTCAGCTAGAACGTTTGATAAGCGTGCTGCAGTTAAAATATTGGCTCTAGAGCTTCAAGTAGAGCTCGCTACAGACGATAGTCTTTAGTCCTGTGTTGTCACTTCACGACGTCTGAATGTGTTGCTGTATCTGCATACACAACAAACATGAGCACTGCTTTCTGAGACGACATTCATTCAAAATTTGAAAAGACACGAGACACTGCGTTAGTGACACTTGCTAAGCCAGTGGATAAGACGGTAAACATTTTATGGAAACTTCAGGTATGCACAGGCTTGTTTGCCTCGACGGTGCAAAATATTCGAACGCGTTGAAGTGAAAACATAGGACAAAAGACTATCGTCTGTAGAGGGCTTAATAATGCCAGTCCATACATAAATATGTTAGCTACTGCAGCTGTAAGTGCCTCAACTTTAAATAACTCAAACTTGAAGTAACAAGTAGGAGCAGAGTTGTGACTGCCCTCGTTACAGCGCCCAGAAAGAAGCTAAAAGATGAAGATATAGTTAAATATTACACTAAAATACTCGAATATAGCTTTATATGATAAATATAAATGCACTGCGACTTTTCATCTATAAATCCATAGACTAAACAACATTTACTCATATACTTCACAGGAAAAATGTTAAGAACAGCTGCAGCCTCTTTACTGCGATAACTTGCCGATTTATCATCTTTGTGCGTAGATATCTATCTTCATGGTATCTCAAAAATATCCCATAGCCAATTCTTTACTTTCTTTTGTGCAAAAAAAAAAAAACACCGAAACAGACGATAATGGGCTTTATTGGTCACATTGCTTCCATAACCTCGTTCACAAGAACAGCACTCGCCCTGCCTGAGGTCTCCAGATGTCGCTATGGAACGAGATGCGCAGAAGAGCCACAAACTGGTCAAGCGATGGGGCTACCTGTGCGTTATTATACCATGGCCTGGTTGGGCTCGCCTATCCGATGTTGAAGGGAACAGAACGCCCATTGGGACTCTGTAGGGTACCATTTAGGGCACAAGTTGCTCCCTTTATTTCATGCTCCTACTGATGACGCTTGGCTCTGCTATTCCTGTTCCCGATATGCTGTAGCTACCGTGCATGTTGATCCAGTGTGAAAACACCCTCGTGTGTGAGTTCCATTTTTCTATCGACGCAGTACAATTTTCCCTCATTGCTTGAGCTGTTTGATTGCTTTTGTGGTGGAGACGGAGGCTGAAACTATTCAGCATAGTAATAATATATTGTTATCGTGTAGGAGCTTCCAATTCGCGCTATCTCAGTAGGAGTTGCTTCTGTTTACGCATTAACTTTTGACCTAATCACTTTTAATTTGCCCTCAATGGGAGGTTACTATTGGTGGATTGAAAACTTTTGCTGTACTCCTTTCAGGGCTTCAGCTCCTCGCCTTCTTCAGGAGAGTACCATATTAAATTCATAAATATAAGAAAAGTATTGACATTAGTTCGAGGAATATCGCCATGTGGTGGGTATGCTGAAGTGTCCCCTCTCCTTGACTGAAAATATTTTTTTCTAGGTTTCTTTAAATCCTGGCCTCAGCCGTACCCGTGAGTGATTGAAGAAGAATGTGTGCTAGTAAGCCTTGTTTTTTCTACTACCACTGTTATTGCTGTTGCAGGTTCTGAAAGTGTAACGTCCACCGCCGCAGCCTCTGCCTATACGGGTACGTTCCAGTCGTTCATTTTCCTTTCCCGTTAAATTGTAGTAGGTACTATGGTTGTTCCATCTCGGTGTTTGTTTTAATGTTTCTGCACTAACAGCGTTGTAGAGCTGGAGTGGTAAGGAGTCGGTGGTATTTGGATGCAACAAGTCTTCATCCGACGCTTGCTGGTCCCAGGTGTAGGAACTTTGGCTTTCCAACTCGACACCCTTGCTTACGGGTGACCGCTGTTCTCTACAGAAGCAGTTTTGGTGGTTTCCTGCTTATTTTCTTGTGCCGGATGCTTAAGACATTAGCTCATATTCGAGAATGTGATGAACGGGCAGATGCGCTCTTTCGGATGTCAAGAAAGATCATAGTTGTTTTGCTGTATTATACTTCCCCTGACGTACTTTGGTGCTTCCTCGTCTTTCCCAACTTACTGGCTACTCCCATCACCAATAGTCTTGGTTTTTCTCCATCAGATGATTTCCCATTTTGCTTGACTCACTAGCTACGTGTTCGTTTTTCTCTTAGAAACTTGCGTTTCAGTGGCCACGTAGGCTTAAACCAACGCAAGCACTGTAACAATAATGATTATATCACTTATAAAATACATTGTTAGTAATTCAATTCAATAAAACAACACAAAAAGATATCAGAAGCACGATACAGCATATAATTTATGTACAAGAATTCTTGCTCTATTTCAGCACATTTACTGTTGAAAGTGAACTATTTAGGGTCACTCTAAGAACGAACAACTTACCTACCTGTTATTTCATCGTCCTCTAGCACTTCACTGTTGTTGAAATTTGTATTTCGTTACGAATGAAAATAATACTGCGTCACTATTGCCTTAACAGGTAGCTACTGTTGAAGTAAAAATTTGTATTTCGTTACGAATGAAAATAATAACGCGTCACTATTGCCTTAACAGGTACTGTTGAAGTAAAAACTGAAGACACTGGCAGCGCCATAGTCACGGCTCCCTCGCAGACGGCCGACCAAATGTGTCAGCTCTCGAGCGCTTCTGGCACCGCTGCCGCCATTACTGCGTCTGTAGCCCCTGCTGT
>LQNS02277100.1:9253228-9325949 GCA_001587735.2 Parhyale hawaiensis
GACCCCAGACAGGCTGAAGTGGGTGAGAGCCACCCGCCCACAGGGGGCAAGAGGCTAGTGGAAGTTGAACTTCCATCCGGCGTCTAAACAAAGCTCTTTCGCCTCAACTAACGTTTCGTTAGCTCAAGGCGAATTTTTTGACCAAATCGGGTTCCTCTCACCAAATGGATGCCCGTGAGGCATATATTTAGTGTCACGGGTGTCTACGCCATATCTTTCCATGCCATATATCTTCTTGAAGATTATATGGCATAGATACTTGTGACGCTAAAAGTATACCTCACGGGCACCCAATTGGTGAGAAGAACCCGATTTCGCCAAAAATGGACATAGCCACTTCTGGCTCTAAGGCCTCGATATAAAGTAATAATAATGTACTGCAGAAACTAATCACAGTTATGTAGCTAATTGCCCCCACGAGAGGTGGCTCGAAACCTGCTAATAATATTGTGTTTGTTATGCAGAACGACGTCCTCACGACGGAGTTGTCGTTCGTCGTGCAGGTGCTGGCGGAGAAGATGGGGTCGGTCGAATGGGCGGAGCCGGAGGTGGAGGTGATGGGGCCGGGGAAGGAGGCAATTGGGACAATGTAGGCGGCGGGGCACTACTGGGGCTGAGGAAACGAGGCTACCCTCAGTCACACCTCCATTCTCAACACCATCTCCTTCAGGAGTACCGCACAGCATGGCTCCTGCATCGACGGGACCCCATCCTTCCCCAGGCATTACGCCTCCACTCATGGGCGGCAGACCTTCGGGAGGAGCAGTCATGGTCGCCAGAGGTCCGGTGAATGCCAGGATCATGCCTCACATGAACCAAATGCCTGGTGAGTGTACTTACGGCGTCATCGGTTGGTTCTTCATTACTAAATTAAGCTACGCCCACGCTACTGATCGTCCCTGTAGCGGAAATAGCTAGAAATTTTAAGATGATAATAGCTAAGCCCACGTGCCCATACATCTCGACAAAATGTTTCATCCATCTGTGCTATCAACTGCACGATTTCTTGCGGCACGTTAAATAGAAATCTGAACATAACGCTTGAGACATAGCTGCACTTTTAGTATTTTGAAGGGTCACAGAGTCTTTTCTTCAATCTGTTCTTACTCTTCTTTCCCGACTTGCTGTTCCCATGCGCGTTGATCCTGTGTGGGAACACCCTCGTGCATCCCAAGGTGCACAGATAGCAGTGTGATACACAGGGAACCTTCTTCCTCTGTTAGATCGCCGTTGCTGTGGAGACGGAGACTTAAACTACTCAATATAATAATAATAATAATAATAATAATAATAAAAAAGGGTCACAGAGGCACGAAGTTGTAGTGGCACTGTTTGCTACCTTTGCTGCCGTCACTACCGGAATTGGGGAGTCGGAGTCGAAGTTTTGGGAGGGAAGGGGGCAGTAGTTGCAAATAGTCAGGAATCTGTTGGATCCATGAGACCCAAGCCCGTCTCACTCCATAACCCTTGCCCGGACGTTGCCATCGAAGGCGCAGTTTGACTTACTGGATTGATGATATATTATGAACCGCCATATTTATTTACTAGAGGCTAAGTTTATATTTAAAATCTCTCGCTTTTCTAAAAATAATAATCGCTTTTTGTACAGATAGCGCCATTTGTTACGTGCACAATAGCGAGGACTTTTTGTAACTGCCTTAATACCGTAGAACTAAGTGTAATATCCACAATACCGTAGCACTGTGTGTAATGTCCACAATACCGTAGCACTACGTGACGTCCACAATACCGTAGCACTATGTGTAATTTCCACATTACTCTGTCACTATGTGTTGTGTCCACATTACACACAAACTCCCACAATACCTAGCACCATTTGTAACGCCCACAATCGCTTTATTTGTGCTAATGCGGCTCTGAAGATTCAAAGCGATAAGTTAAGGGAGCAATCTGAGCAATAATAAAAATTACTATATATAAATAAATGATATTCCTCTTGTACCACACAGGTGGATATCCTCCTGGCATGTGCATTGTGGGGGCAGGCGCTCAACAGCAGCTGGTGAGGGGACCCATGCACCAAATGGGGGTAGATGCCGGTCATCCACCACCTCCACCACCCTATCCCGGTCAGCCTCCTCCATACCCCAGACCTCAGGTAAGATTTCGTCAAATTATTTCCATGTCGGGACTTGGTTACTGTGTGCTCTGGTGTTTGTCTTTTTACAAAATCCTTTAATTGATTTATATACGCCATGACTGAATTGTAAAAGGATGAAAAGCCGTCACAACTGCCCCTGCTCTCTGTATGGAAGGAGTAAGGAACCATTGGTATATTTTTGTTTGGGTTAACAAGTGTCGAGTTTGTGTCAGCCAGCCAATGGTTGAGGTGTTTCCTGTAGTGTGGTATCTAGTAAACGTAGGCGATACGGGACTTCAGTTTTGGTGCATGCATTTTTTTTTTTTGTAGGGAGGAGTCCGGAAGACTGGTAGCTAATGTTTTCTCCTGTTTTCCTATAGCTATTAACTTATTTGCGCTTTATAGTTTTAGTTTGGGTTCTTCCATGATGTATTTTTTATATTTTAGACGTGTGGTATAACTGGTTTGGAGGTAAATTTGGAGCTTGGTTTTAACCGACACTTGAGAACTTGCATGGTTTCATCCCATGCTTTCACATATTGCTTTTACTGTTTTATGGGTGCTGGGTTATAAAGTTGTTAACTGAGTTCGCTGGTTTGGAATTGAAAATCCTGTTTTTTTATACTAATTGGATAAAAAAAGTTAATGATACGCAGTGCCAAGAAGCTTCAAAATTTGTTTGCGTGTCAGTCTTGGCCTTTTCACAACTGATCGCATCTCCAAATACAATTGTCAGTTGTAAGATATCAGAAGCAGTGCGCTGTTGCTTTCTCGGCATTTTCAGTAGCAGATACAAAATTTTGACAATTTCTGTCTATTATAGTCAAACCAGACTAGGAGTCCGATGGGCGTGGCTCAGAACGCAAAGCAACTTTGCCAAATCTCCCTTAAGTGCGTGGTATAAAATTATATTAATATTCGAATACTCAAAGTGTATTAGTTAAAGATTAGATTTGGCACTGCTACGTTCAATTCAGCCCCGCCCCTAAAGGCTCGACATTTCAGCGAGGTCAGCAGTGGCGCGACTTAACCGCGAGCCTTCCAGGCGAGAAAGAGAAGATTGGAACGAGACTCTCTGAACTTTGCTACCCGTCGCGAAGACGACGAGGTGCCATCCAACTACCCAATCACTGCATTAGAAGTCTATAACGCCCTCACACAATGCAAAAATACAAGTTCCGGCCCTGATGGTATACACTACAAGATGCTGAAACGCATGCACCATTCAGCGGTTCGAGCACTAATGACAATATACAACAAAATTTGGACAACGCACGACTATTCGGAACAAGGCGCCTCGCCACTGTACTAGCTTTCATAAAACCGGATAAACCTCCCACGGAACCAAGTAGCTACCGTCCTATTGCGTTGACCAGCTGCCCCGGAAAAATCTTCGAGAAAATCGTGAACACCCGTCTGTTGAAGTATCTGGAAGCCAACAAGCTCCTCTGCGACGTGCAACACGGTTTTCGACAGGCCCGTAGCACCACTGATGCCATCGTACGTATACAAAATTACATCATAGAGCACAAGACACCTAAGGAGCACACTGTATCTTCTTCGATCTTGAAAAGGCATAAGACACAGCCTGGCGACACGGAATACTCCTGCAACTGTACAAAATAGGCATAAGAGGTAACATGGTCCATTACTGGCAGCAATTTTTGAGCGTGCGACGTTTCAGGGTCAAAGTGGGACAGGCCTTCTCCCCTGAGATGACGCAGGGTGAGGGGGTTCCGCATAGGAGCGTTATTAGGTGTACCCTGTTCCTACTGGTAATAAACGACATCATAGCATGCCTTTCCCAATTCGTGCACAGGTCACTATACGTAGATGACCTGATGCTATACTCCTCCAGACATTTGGAAGTTCTACATCGACGACTGGAACGAGCCTTTGGCCGCCTTTGTGACTGGGCGGCCGACCATGGCTTCACCTTTTCTGCTGTCAAGACCTCTGCCCTCCACATAAGACGGGCCTCGAGTTGTGGCGTCACCTGAACTTGAAATGTACGGACAACTGATGAACTATCACAGAAGATGTGAAATTCCTCGGAATGATAATAGATAGAAGACTGTGATGGATGCCCCACATCGAGATGCTGAGAACACAGTGCATGCGTAGGCTCAACCTACTCAAGCGCTTGACGACACTGTCGTGGGGTGCCGACCGGCAAAGCCTTTTATACCTCTACCAAACTCTTGTTCGCTTCAGTCTAGACTACGGCTGTGTCGTATATCAGTCCGCTAGGACTAAAATCCTAAATCGACTGAACGCTGTGCACAATGCAGCACTAAGGCTATGCACCGCAGCCTTTGGTACATCACCCATACCAAGTCTCCTCGCTGAGAGTGGCGAACCCAGCGTGCAGCAGCGCAGGGCGCAACTTACCTATCAGTACTTAGTCCGCTTAGAACACGTCGCCCGATCCCCGGCCTGGAACAGTGTGTGTCGACACCAGGTAGACGGAGCAGACTTTCCGTACACGTTCCCTCCTCCAATGACTATGAAGCCCTCTTTTTCATAGAGGAAATCGAGCCCTTTAAGGTAGCCCCGGTGCTGTTCAGAGACTAACCAACCTGGCGCATATCAGTTTCAGCTTTTTTCCCCGGCACGCAATACCCAATAAAGAAAGACTTCCATCCCCTCTTAGTAAAAACTCTCGTGACATACCACGTGAAAGACCAACATAGTGACTCTACCCACACCTATACCGATGGCTCTAAAACGGGAGACCGAGTTGGATGCGCAGCCGCTGCGACTGGTGAAACTAGAGCATGCCGGCTATTACCGGAGACCTCAATTTTCACTGCCCAGCTGTTCGGCGTGTGCGCGGCGCTGCTCCTTATTAGAGACAGCGATGAGAACAACTTACTATATTCTCCGACTCACTGAGTGTAGTACAGGCCATTCGAGCATACGACAGCATCCACCCCGTCATCAGCCGAATAGTAAACATAATAATAATAATAATAATGTTTATTGAGACAAAAAAGCGTAAAACAAGTCAATACAATTGGTTAAAGAGCGTTAGTAGAACATGAATTCATAGATAATTGTCGTCAAGCCCATGGGTAGCTGTAAGCTAATCGGGCAACATAAAACAAACCTAACACTTGAACATCAGGCAATGGGGGCACACTAGGTCACAGCTGGTTACAAGTTGATTTAATACTACACAGTGAACAGACAAAGCCTCTGTTATCACCAAGCACAGAAAGTGACAGAACAGAGAAATAAACAGGCACACACGGCACGAGACCCGAAAAGCGCTGCTATGTACGAGGGCGCCCCACCTTTAAGTCAACACGTACACGGCGTGTTGGCTGCAAGGGCACCGGCACCCCGCACGAGAACAACTTGCCGCTAACGAAAAGAGGGAAAAAAGGCAGCACAATAGCGCCTACGAAGAGGGCGAAACTAAAAGGATTTCTTAGTATAATACATAATACAAAGGTTGCTAGAGGATGGAAAGTCCGTGTGCTTTTGTTGGGTGCCTGGTCATGTTGACATCGCGGGCAATGAGCTCACTGATGAGGAGTCGAGGCGGGTGGCACTGTCGGATTTGCCCACGGCAAACCGTGCAGTCCCCTGCCGAGACTATTACCCACCAATCAAACGAAACCTGGGCGAGCTATGGTATTCCCAGTGGCTGGCCCAGAGAAATAATAAATTACGAACTATCAAAAAAACCGTCCGACAGTGGCACTGGTCAAATGGCGACGACCGTCGATTTGACGTATTGTGCCGCCTGCGTATTGGGTACGCGAGCCTTACTCACGACTATTTGCGGATGAGGCGTCCGCAACCCTATTGCGACGACTGCGTCGTACCTCTCACTGTCTTCCATTTGATGGCCGAGTGTCCCACCTTCTCCTATGAGTGGAGGGACTGCTATCCGGACCTCCATGGTCGGGATGCTTTTTTCATCCTCCGAGGAATGGTTTCTGAGGGACCTCGTGGACAATTTGATAGAAATGCCCTGAAGACCTTTCTTACCAGATGTGGCCTCTACCACAAACTGTGATGAATCCTTTACGATAATTGCTCTACTCCTTTTCTTAGTGAATTAGATATACTATATGTAAAACTGATACTGATAATAAAGTTCTCTATGCAACTATTTTGTAATACAAAATGAGACAAATTCCGCGCCCTAGTCGGCGCACGAGCCTGTGGTTAAACACAGGAATAGTTCGGCGCTATATTGGCAGTGTGCCACTGAAGCGCTAGTAAAATGTCTACTACTACAGTACTACTACCCGCCTCTAAAGGACTGCTACGCTGGTTTGACTATAGTTGGCACCAGCATTTTAGAGTGGGATGGAATCTGACGTTGTAGCGGTCCAAGACAGGAGTCGGATGCTGGCTCATCTCAGGAGTCTGGGTCGGGCTTGGCCTGGATCTGCTGCTCTCTGGAATGAGTTAGGAACAAAACTTATCAACAATTGCAATTGCTGAAAAACATGATTCGCAAGCAGTTCTTTAGCAATTGCAATGAAGAAGGAATAAGACTTGATTTTTTTTTTTATTTTATTTTTTTTTTAGATATGAACGCGAGGGACGAAACTTGCGAAGTGCTTCATCAGTATTATTTTTTCTACATCACTTGCCCTCTCCCATTAGTTTTTATTATTTACGAGCGCTGCCTCTGGTAAATAACTTATTTTTGTTAATACAGCTCTAGGTTTGCATGAGGTTTACCCCAACTACCGTCCCATTTAGCATCAATACCAGAGGAAAAGGTTTATTTGGTACGTAACTCAATAGTAATATAGGGTTGATACTATGGCGTTAGCGTCCTTGGCAGGGCAAGTTTCCAACAATGCTCTTCCTATGAAAATAGAAAGTTTTGTTTTGTCGCCTTGCATTAACTCTCCTCACACGGACGGCTGAAGAACATTGTCATAGGAATAGCATTAGGCCGGGGCTCTACTGATACAACCTTCGATGCAATGCAATTTCTGCGGGAGATAAAACGCCTGTGAGTGATAGTGTGTCCGACGATCTGGATTGCGTCGGTGGGGACAGTAGATTGTTTACCCAATATTACATTTTTACCATGCAGCAAATTTGTTGCGTCGCTCGTTGCTTCGATGGGGCCCCGGCTTTACCGAAGTAGCCATTCATGGCCACGTGCTCGGTCAAGGGTTGCCTGGTTTAACGGGTGTGTGGTTCTTTTCTCTCTCCCTCCGCTGCAGATGATAGATGCAGGCGGTGCAATGCACCTCAGAATGTCGCCCCACCATCACCCTCAACAGTCATCACCTCAACAACCTCAGCCGCAGCAGCACTCGCCTGTCGCCATACCCCAACATTCCCCGCACTCGCTACCTCCCCAGCACTCTCCAATACCCCAACTGTCCCCTCACTCTCTCCCTCACTCCCCTATGCTCGTGTCCATAGCTGGACCTGTATCCCCCAGGGTCCATCCTCATATGCTGTGCTCTCCCCCATCTCTCTCCCCCCATCATTTACCTCCCCAACAGCCCCACAGGCGGCCTCTGCTGCTGCAGGTGAGACCTTCTCTTGTGCTTGCTTGTGTAGCACAGCCGCCCCACCAGGGTCTTGCGTGTTTCATTCCCGCTCTTGGATCAAAGTAATCTACTTAAGCCCGCTGCAGTTGACTGTTTTTTTTAGCCTAGCTTTTTTCATTTCACCGCCCTTGAATGCATTATCGTGCCTCTTTATTGCTTTAAAATACCAAAAACTTCCCAGTTTACGGAGTTACTATTCACTCAAAAAAAAAAAAAAGAATGTAGCGATACAAAAAACTTTGCTAGTGGCACTTGCCATGGCAGCTGAAACGACGGCTAACATTTCAACAAGTAGACATGCAATTGTGTATGCATGGCCTCAAAGAGAAACTTTTAAGCGCTGTGAACTGAAAACATAAGACCAAAGACTGGTGTCTGCAGCGGACTTCAGCTCCAACTTGACCCGAACTTCAGTCCTGAGGTTTGCATTTGCCGCTTCAGATTGAGCTTCAGGAAACGAAGGCATTAATTTTTGGTTGTTTCAATCGTAATCAACTCGTGATTATTGCCTGAAACTCAATCTAAAATGGCAAATCGGACGCTTAGAAGTAGGTAATGGTCGGGACAAGTTAGAATTCGGTGGATTCAGGTATCTTGATCTTGGAGAGCTAAATCGCGCGCTACGTATAGTAAGCCATCCAGATAATTTGCTTCGTCTTCACTGCCTGTGTAGATTCCAATTCCAGAGTTGGAATTGGAATATACAGTATACTGTAGCCTATATAGAGCACAGTCCGAGACCTTCTGCATGCTGTGGCTGTGTGGCTCTATGCTGTTGCCATAGGTTTTTGAGAACTACTGTATATATACACACTGTTCTGTCTACTTCACCATGCTCTCATTAATTTCCTTATTAGCTACTGTAATTCTGTGCTTGTTTCCAACACAATTGTTTACCGTATTGCTATTGTTCACACTATTTTGATGTCCCTAAAGCAACTCAAGCAGCCATTTTCTCACAGTAAATATAAGCATTTGCTGTCCATCGTTTGCTTCCATTTCTATTGACTGCTTTTGCCGTAGTTAACCTTTGTTATTACTGCCACTCTGTACTTGCTATGGTAAGTTGGTGCTGCACGTAGAATTGTGAGGATTCTTAGGTTTTTGTGTGTGAGACTGAGTTGGATTCCCACTCTTTTCATGAGTGAGAATCAGAATAAAGTCAGTAGGTTTGTTCTTCTGGACGCCTAATTACGTTAAAAGCGTCGTAACAGCAGGTTTTTGGATGCTGGTTAGATGGAGGTGTACCTTAACCATGCCAGGGGTAGGAGTCAGACATTCTTTAGGACTCCGAAAGCAAGGTCTCCTTTTAACAAAATAACCAAATTGCTTTATCGCGGTGAATTATCCTGCTTTGTTATGATCATCACGCAGCTTGTGGTGATGTATTCGTGCTCTCTGTGTTGGCCCCCCACGTGTTACGGTTTAAAAAAGAGCAAGAGACTAATTCTGAGAACCATTTTCTTAAAGGGCTATCGTGAAAGAGTAAATTCGCAAAGTGCAATCAATGTAAGAGGCATTTATTCTCTAACATCATTGATGATTCATTTACGTATTTATCGAGTGCACTTGAAAGGCTGGTCTTTCTTGTCTCCATTGACAGATACTGTATTATTATTTAAAGCTCTGCTGCGCGAGCTTGCTTTGATTTTATTCCCTGGAGTACAAGTTCGCGGCTGAATGATTGCGCCATATCAGATGACTGTAGCGCCGGGTCATAGAGTCAAGAATTAGTATATTTTGGCATAGAGAAATTGTAAATATCTTGTCACCTCTATCCTCTCTAGTTCTACTCAGTACTCACTATTCTAGTTGGTCTCCTTTTTTGGTATCTATAGGTATCCAATAATTTCCCAAGACGCTTCACTTACTGGTGATAAAACGCTTCTTTTTATGATCATCTGTTTTTCATGTCGCCAAAGGAAAGCCCTAGTTTCGGCTGATCAGTAATGATAACTTACAAAGAAAAGGTTGTCATTGTCAGTTGAATTATTAAAATGTAAATACTGGGAAATTATTGAATTCCTACGACTGATGTTCGTATATAGTGCGGTGTTGCAAATACGCTTGTACAGTAGCATAAAATGTGTGTTCTTCTTTGTGGCAGTTGTAGATGTATATTTTTTATTTAATGAATTAAACTTTCAGCACCCACAGCCGAGGTTTGTATGGTAGTGAAAATATACTTGTGAAGTAATATTCTGTTTTGTTTGTGTTGACAATGGCTCGTACTTGTAATGTTTTAAATATTATTTTCTATCACATTAATCTGTTTGTGAACGCATTGTTCATTTACATGACACAGCAAAATTTATGTGTTCATAGCATATTAGGTATGCGTATTTTATTTATGTATGTGTATTACTAATGCCTCTGCCAATAGGCCCAGTTGGCATCATTGTGTAGCATTTTCATATCGCTCTCCACTTTTCGTATCAGTTTTTTTTCTATTTGTAGCTATTGCCAGTTATTGCTACTACGAGGCACAGTTCGTTTACTACTACGGTATATAAACTACTGATCTCTTACTGGCAGGCACAGTAGCCTATGTGTTGTCTATGTGTAGTCAGTATAAACTATTACCAGTAGTCACAGTTCATGCATTATTAGTGTTACTATTGCTAGCAGACACACTGGCACAACCATATCGGAAAGTCATGGCAGTCAATCATCCGATATCGTCCAGTGCTCTTTCCCATACACATCCACTGTTAGCCTAAGATTTTCTGATATGGACTGTGTATGTGTCACTGGTTAGTGATATTTGTTATTTGCAGGACTTGTGTATATATTTTATGTAATGTAAATACTTACACCACCACACTTCAGCACACTTCATTACTCTAGCATTCATTGGCACGTCCATTTGTTGAGGCATTGGCTCAGTGGTGACTGAAACCTGGGTTTTGTCCCATCTCTGGGAATAGACCTTTTGGTCCGTCTGTAGTACAGTACGTACCTGTTCCACACAAGCTGCTGCAGTTGGTAGTTGGCACCCATCCTCACTATGTGCTTCAGATAAGTGCGAAGCTGCAGTCACTTTTGCAAAACATTTTGTTGCAGGATCTAAATACACACTCATGCTCACCACTAATTTCATTCAGCATGATCCTTGAAAGCTTGATACGTTGAGTCCTAATTTGAAAAGTGTAGGTAGTCATCCCGTGAATTTTGTTGGAAAAGTCGGTGTTGTTCTTACAGCAGTTACAGTATTTCAGGTCATGAACGAACCTTCTAATGATATTGCCAAGCTGCTTTTTCCCCTACAATGTCCACGATATCTCAGCATCAGTTGCTCCCAGGAAGCAGTTGAGCTGTTGAAAAATTAAAATGAATAAATTATAATAGCTGCCCCTGCCACTCCCAAAATCTCTGGCGAAATCAGTTGGAGCTCTTGAAATAATTGCAATAAATTAACAAGTTACTGTCGTAGGTACTCCGTAAATCAGAGGCAATGTTGCATCATCAGTTGCTCTCATCGACCTATTAAAAATAATTGTCGAGGTATCGATTGCAACTCACTATTGGTGATAGGTACTTGAGTGACTGATAGGTCTGTTCTTCACAGCAAGAAACTAGAGCACTTTGAGAGCATACAGCTACCTCCGCCTAGCAAGGCAATAGTTACAAAAAGTTCAAGTTGGTTCTGAGGCCATGATTTTCTTTTTTTCAACACCAAGATCTAATAATTGGTGCCTTCAACAAACAGTTTCAGTAATTTTTTTTTTAGATCCGTTCATAATTTTTGGAGTTATGCTGATAACAAACATTGGTCAAACTCACAAAGGGAACAAAACTATTATCACCAAGGAGTTAATCATTTATGTCTTTAACATTACTAACTACTATAAATATCATGAAGATCCATTCCTAATTTTTTAGTTATTACCGGTATGCTAACAAGCATAAAGTTAAAAACTGTGACAAACGAACGAGCTCACAGATCATTGCAAAAATTTGGTCATTTACTCTTCTTGACATATATACCAAACAACTCATGTAAATTTCATAAAAATCCATTCATAACCTATTGAGTTATGGCATTAAGAAAAATGAGGCACACAAGCAAACTGTTGGACTGATCTTCACCAAAAGTTAATCATCCGTTCCTCCTAACACCTAACAATCCCTGTAAATTTTGTCAAAATCCATCCATAACTATTTGAGTTATCTTGGTGACTGACAGACAAACTAAATAACAGACAAATAGAAAGACAGGAAAACCCGATGGAAACACAACATCCTTGGCAGAAATAATAAGTGACTGTGCCGAGCCGTGACTCTCTCCCTGTGGGATGTTCAGTATATCATAAAATGATGGGAAATGATTAAAATCCCTTTCATTGCGGATATGTGCAAGGTCTTACAAGGCTTTCCATTTAGTAGCAAAAAATGATTCGACTTTTGAAGTATCAGATACTTCCCTCAAAAACTTTTTAGCTTAAATTAAAAAATGTTAGTTCTTCACACTAAAAATGCTGTGCACAGAACCGGATCTTTTAGCTCTAAAAGCGAGATACATTTCTGGATCAAATAATTTGTTGCATTTACTTCAGAAACTCAGATTATAATTGACTGAGTCTCACTATTCCATTAGAATAAATCACCTTGATGGTCAGTGATTTCTCTCCCCACGCGTCGCCCTCAGTTACCCGTTTCACTGTCACCCTTCATCGGGTGTCTCCCCTTAAGAACGAGTAGTTACTACACTTATTTCCCCTCTTACATCGCAGGCTTTTCTCCCCCTCTCCCCACGAATTGCCCTCAGCTTCCCGTGTTGTTTCCCTTCATCAGGTGGCTTCCTCGTAGAAAATCCCTACCCTCCCTTATGTCCTTTTTATATGGCCACCATTTCTGTCATTTGTTGCCCACAGCTCCCTCTCTCGTTTTGCACTCTGTAAATTTGCTCTCCTCAGTAAGAGTCATTGCCCTCCCTTATGTTTCTTTTATAAAGATAGCGGATATTTCTGTCCCCACGTACCTATTGCCCACAGCTATCACTCTCCCCCGGCCCTTTGTCAGATGCTATGGGAAAATAAACTTTGTGTAGCGAGGCAACGTAGCATTGTAGCGATAAAGGACAAGTCACACCCTGCTGGAGACCCAAATGTCTCACTGTCCCTGCTAGCTGTTCATTCCCTGCACTGTGCTCCCCTTTGGTACTTCTTAGGCTTTATATAGGGTGGGCCAAGGAGCAGCCACTCGCTCTATTTTATTGTTGCATTTCTCTACATGGTGCAGTGTTGAAGTTGAAAAATCCAGCATTTACAAAATTGAAGTATGAAATTAGTAATTACTATTTTAATTGAATTGGATATAAAATATAAATACATAGGTACTCTATGGCCTACCCTGTATGTATTTATATCTACACCCGCAGAGTATAAAATTTATATGAAAGTAAGGGTAGGTACGTACTGTAATGAGCACCACTGCTTTTCTAGATGATCACTCACAGTTACAGCATCTCTCCCCCACCACCTCACGTCTTACATGTGGCACCATCGCACACACTCACCCACCCACCCCCTCCCCCACGCCCAGTTACTGGGTAATTGTGAGGTTGTTCCTGAAGTAATGGTCAATTACTCTCGCTTAGGGTCCGTTATGGAAAAAAAAACTCCAATAGGTAGCTAATCCTCTCCCTTTTGTTCTCAAAATCAGTCCGACATGTCCCACATCAACGAAATTGTAGCCCCTGAGTACAGTTTTGATAATTTCTTGAGATAGGCGCTCATTAACAAGGCAGGAGATTGTTAGGAGTGACCTCACCAAGGTAGAGCGCTGCTTGCAGAGATTCTTGAGCTTCTTGATCATAGCACTGCACCATTTCAGGTGGGAGGAAGTTAGTCATTAATTAGAAGACATTTACATGATAGCTTGACGAATTGTAGTTCATACACATCGAACTGTGCATTTCACTTATGACAAATTGACTTTGATGGGAGGAGCCTGTGTTATGCTAGTCACTAATTGGCTAGCAGGGATTAAGTTTCTAGGCAGTCAAGACCTCTGCTTTGTTAGTTTACATTGTATCTATATCTTAGTTTTGCAGTTGGTTTGCATGCATTAAAATATACAAGGAACGTGTATCATCTAGCTTGAACACTCAAATTTTTTGACAAATATATATATGATTACTGAAAACAAAATGGAAGTGATTATGGTTTGTGCACGTTTACAATCTGAGCCATTATTTCCGGAACAGCCTCATGCTGCTGCTGCTTAATGTAAGCAACAATACTGCGCATCACTTCTACAATGTAACACTATTGCGCATCAGTTGCTGCAATTCTGCCTCTATCATCGTACTGCGCTCATGCAATAACTGCGTAGCTAATCAATATTGATCTTTGGGAATCTAAGCATATTGCGCAGTACTGTTGCCCAGGCGGCCTTGACAATCTCCCCCCCCCCCCGTCCGAAGAGCTGGTACCAGAGCTTTTCTAAGCTTTGGCTTTGTGTTTATGTTGCCGAACTTGTATCCTTTACAGCAGCAGCAACCGCCACAACAACCACCACCTCAGCCTCAGCAGCAACAGCAGCAGCAGCAGTCCCAGCAACAAGTGCAGACTGCTGATGGGCAGACGCACTATAAGGTAGATTCTTGACCAAGTTTCTAAAGCGCCTTTGCTGCCTGCATCTTGTGCTCATCTCCTCCGACGTGTGCTCTCCTTTAATATTTAATCATGAGAAACGCTTGAAGTTAAACACTCGCTTGGCTGAACTTGATTCTCTGGGGTTACTGGCCTCCGCTACAGCGGTGGTCTCCTGTGTGGGGCGGCAATTGTGCCTAAACATCGGTACTTCCTTTAGTGATGTGACTACTGGTCTCCCTTGTTGATGCCACTACTGGTCTCCTTGGGTGATGCCACACTACTAGTGTCCCTTGTTTATACCTCTATTGGTTTCCTTGAGCGCTGGCTCAACTTGCCTCATTTAATTATATCACTACTGGCCTTTTTTATTGTTGCTGATGTTACTCTGGCCTCCTATAATGTCATTCATCACATTCATTAGTACTGTAATATCACAAATGACCTCAGTGACATTATATGCATAACTTTGCCTTGTCAGTCAATATTGGACTTGTTTAAAAGGAAACTAGTGACGCCACTGAAGGATTCCCATGGTAGAAGTGGACCTTGCGTGCTGCACAGTTGTGCTGCAGTCCCGGGAACGAGCCCCATGCTTGGTGAGCGATCTTTTTGACCCTCAAGGGTCCGAGGCGTTCAAAATGCAAACTTGCTTGGCGTACATACCTACCGTGGGGGTACTTACTTTAAAGTAGTTAGGTGCGGATATTTGAACCTTCCATTGCACCATAATTCTTAGCTACATGTGATTGGCTGCAACTGTACTTACTGCTCTGGAGCCAGTTGACCTGTGTGCCGCACGAACCAGTGCGTGTGGGTTTCCCAGTGGATGGTGCAGTCAGGTTTGACTTTACCTTTGCCTGTAGTGGTGCTGTTTAGGGAGGCCAGCCCTCAGCAGTGTAGGATGGGCTGTAGGCCCTAACTAGATTTGCTTATCCTATATGTGGAGTAGTGCTTCCAGAAACACCCCCAAGATTTGGGTCGCTTGTCTTTTGTGCCCACCTTCCTCAGGGGGCATAGGGTGGGCCATAGGGTTAGGTTCGCCCATCCTATGTTATAAGGAGCAGCGCCAGCAGGGGATTTGTGAAGGTTATCTTAGCCATTGGCTAGCCCTTCGGGACGTCTGTCTCTCGTGCCCACTTTGCTTCCTTCTTGATTTTGTACTCTTACTGATCTTACTTTCATCTGTTTTTCCTCTTCTTTCCCGACTTGCTGTACCCATGAGCATTGGTCCTCTTACGTGCATGGGTTCCACGTTTCTGCTGACATACGACCTACCTTTCCCTTCTTTTTCCTCTCTTGAATCACGGTTGTTCTGTCTAGAGAGTCTTAACCATCTAATATAATAATACTTTTGTGCCCACCTTGCTTTCTTTCGTTTTTATGCTCCTGTGATAATTCTTCTGTTCTTCCTTTTCTTCCCCCCCCATTTGCTGTTCCCATGCGCGTTGATCTACTGTGGTAACACCCTCATGCACAAGTTCCTCGTTTCTGTCGATGTACTCTTATGTCCCTTATTTATTTTTTCCTCCATTTGATAGCTAGTCGTTGCAGTGGAAACGGTGACTTAAACTACTCAATTAATAATTAGGGAGGTCAGTACTGCCATTACCAAAAGAGGCCAGTTGTGACACCACTAAGGTTAACCACCCAGTCGTTACGTTTCGGCACAGTCCCGCCTTATAAACTTGCATTTCTCCTTGACCCGTAGGTGTCTTTTATTCCTTAGCTCTCAACCACTGCAGGCATCTTACTCAGAGCTTGTTGTACTGCGTGATGTTTTCTTTACTGTGTGAGCTCTATAAATTGCCTTTTGAATTGCGCGCTTGGAAATAACAACCTGGACACTTCTCTTCTGTCTTTTCAGCTACGCCTTTTTCATTTTATTGGAGATTCTTTCAGTGTGGAGTTCATAACCTTTCTGTGATAGTGCATCGCGTTAGCCTAAATGACTTCCAATTTCAGTCTTTTTTTTCTTGCTTTTCATTCCTGCATACACTACTTCTTGCAGTTTTTAACATTTAAAAAAATACTGTACCTCTTTTGGCTTGCTGCAATATAAAACCTAGCTACTTTGAACTTTTAAATATTGCATCTACTTGTCTAATCTAATATGGTTTATTAGATATTTTACTCAGAAGTAACAGGATTCATTTTTGCATTACAGTTGGAATTTCCTAATGGACTTTTTCCTAAAATTATCTCTTTCTTGCTATTTTCATTCCCCCTTGATTCTTGCCCTTATTCTGGTGTGAAAGACTAAATTTACATTTATTGTACCTTTTTCTTGTTTCTTTTCCTTATGCTTGTAAAAAGTTTTGTGAATTTGCTGCTGTTTTACATTTTCTTTTATTTTTCTGATTCTGGTGTGCAAATTTTTAAAATTTGGTTTATTTTCCCATTTCCCTGTATTCTTCTCCTTATTCTAGTATAAAATTTCTGAATTTTACTCTTGCTTTACATCTTCCTTCACTCAGCCCATTATTTCATTGCAAAATTTTTGAATTGGTTGTTTGGCATTTTCTTTCATTGTTCTCCTTATGGTAGTATCAAATTTTTAAATTTGGTTTTATTTACATTTTCCATTATTCTTACTTGCATTGTAGTGTAAAATTTCTGAAATTGCTTATTTTTGCATCTTCATTTATTTTCTCTTGTTTTATTTTGAAATTTATGAATTTGCTTTTTTTCCATTTTTCACTATTTTTCCCTATATCTTGGTTTAAAATTTTTGCTTTACTCTATCTTGCATCACGTGCCTTTGATTTTTTCCCTCATAAGGAGCAATTAATGATTAGCTAATTGTCTAAGTTTCTATTTTTTCTGCTTTCTCTAACATTGTTTTTTTTTCGCCTTGCGTGGTTTAAAATTTGCATTTCAGGGTGTTCGTAATGTATAATTTCAAGTGTGCATCGCGTGGTATAATGGTGTGTGTACTCTGTAATGCGTGCCATAACAGTGAGTTTTCTTAGCATTGTCTGGACCAATACCTAGTGTATTTTCTAGCATTGCGTGGTATAGCAGTGCCTCTTCTTTGCATTGCGTGAAGTAATACGGTAGTCCGTTGTCTTAGCATTGCGTGGATATTAGTTTCTTTGCATTGCGTGGTGTGATAATATGGTTTCCTAGCATTGCGTGGTGTGATAATATGGTTTCCTAGCATTGCGTGGAATAATTCCTACTGTATTTTTTCTTGCGTGATGAAAATTGCACAATTCCGCAATTTTGGGTTAATGAATATTTTTTTCTTGCATTGCATACTGAAAAAGTAACTTCCTTTAAAACTACCCCAGCGTGAAGTGTGTATGTGCGTTACCTCTATTCTCTTCGTCTCTTGGCAGTTGCCATTTTTCTAAGTCTTTGTCATTCCTGAACTGCCTTGAAGTTGCCTCCTTGTTTAACCCTATCTCAGCACTGCTGTGATCCTTACTGGAACTGTCCTGTCTTGGAGTGTTTCTTCATACATTCTAAATTATAGCCGTCTGGTTGGCTTATTCTAAAGCAAGAATTGTCCTAGTCTTCTTAATTTGTTAAGAATTGCTGTTCTATAGTGTGGTGATGCTCCGTGCATGGGTTCCCAATTTTTCTCAACACATATAGCTATTGTGTTTTCCACATTCCCTCCTAGCCTTTTTTTTTTTGGCGCAGTATGGACAGTTTGTCCTTGAATGGCTAGTGAATGACACCTATTTCAACCAGTATTTCTCCTAATTCAATATTGCTGCTAGTGAGTCTCAACTCCAAACTAACCATTAGGGTTTTAAAGCTACTTTGTACAATGGTCTAAGAAACGTTTCGCTTCAGTCATTCTTTGTAACCATAACAGTTTTGCTACTATCAAAATTGAGCAAACGAGTTGTCTACATTTCAGACACAAAGTTATGCTCGATTTTCTGCACTGTATCATAATTTGGACTTGAAATATCTCTGCGTTTGTGCGACTAGCTTTGCTGCAGTGGCATCATTTATAATCTTGACCCAAAATTAGATGTTTATGGGTATAATTAGGCAATCCACGTGTGTAGTAAGTAAATGTAGAACCGATAGGCTATCTTCTTTCAGATCTTCAAGCAAATTAAGACTATCTGTAATGCACATCTGATTGTTGTTGCTCCAGCTCAAGCCTCCCATGATCTCATAAATCTAATTGAATTGGGTATAAGCTGAATCTGGATTTTAAGGTGGTAGATAGCAGACTTATCATTTGAGTGGAGCTCATACTTGAATACCTCTTTGGATGTTAGCATTTGAACCATTTGGAGTCCATCACCTCTTTGGTGTATGCTATTAGCCATAGTTCAGCGAGGGCCTAAGCCTTGGCTTTTTTTCCATGGGAATGGGCCTGTTTGTTTATGCTGACTGTCTATTCTCTCTTCTTACTCTTTGGAAGTCTGCATCCGCATGCTCTGATGAGTAAAAATGCATCACTTTTTCGTGTAATACTAAACCTACTAGACTCCCTTTAAGATAGCAGCTGCTTAAGATCACACTTCACTTAATACAAGTGCAATTTAACAAGAACCAAAACAAACATATCCATTTCTAGCAAAGTTACTGCGCTTTAGATATACTACAAATCCGCTTTACTTGACGTCATAAAATGCATTATTAACTCGATGTAGCAATGAAATTTCTACAATCAATAGTATAATAATGGCACTTTCTTGGTGCATATTTAATGCAATTTCACCAACGGCATAACAGGTTTCCAGAGCTTTAAAGGAGATTTCAACCATCCAGTGTTATTATCCAACTTGCGAATTGTTTTTATTTTTTAATCCAAGAGATTAGCTATGTTGTGTTCACGTCTCGTTTAGCCAATGCCAGCAACTGTTTGCATGATGCTGTTTCCTCCACTCAATATCGTTTGTTTAAAATTTTTTAACTTCAGTAAACAAGTGGAAGTTTTTTATTGTTCACTTTGAGCAAGAGAAAAGCACATAGATTTCGGAGTTCAAAATTAGATGTACTGCAAATTTAAAATGATTCCCGAAATTTTAAGTGCGACTTGGAACATCAGCTGACTTCATGGCTAACATTTTAGTATATATAAATCTTCCGGTCAGCACTCAGTGGTGTTTACGAGGACGTAGCAATATGTACATTTTGTGTGCTGCCTCCGAGGAACAAAAGACTGGTCTGTGATTCAGGCCTTACAAAGTTGGTGGTTATGATTATTTTTCAGCACCACGTGAAGTGATATTCTGTGGTACGTTTCATCGTGAAAAACTGCACAAGTTCTCTGCATATCCAGGCACCGCTTTAGATATGCAGTCTCAAAACTGTTCTTTTAGGGATTATACTGTACTCAATATTGGTATTAGAAACAGTAGTGAGGTAGGGCCCTTGTTATGTCACTAATATAGGTACTGGTGTTGATGCTACAAAAAAATTACAAGTCCGTGCTGCGGCTCTGGAGTTGCCACATCATTGGAACATTTTATGGGCCATGAGGGCCTATTCACAACTCCTCTTACGTTACGTTCGACAGTTCAGCGAAGCCACAGGGGTTGCTTAGTTGGAAGTTAGCAGGTCTGACTTATATTGGGCCTCACTGGGCAGTTGTACCCTCAACTGATGAGCGTACATTCGGCCTTCACAACATTCCGGTCCGCGGTGAAGGTCTCTAGCAAAAAATCTCATAGGAAGTGCTAATATGAATGTCCACTCATAAGGCGAATGTACGCTTGCTTGATGTGGCGCCAGTATTAGACTGCGGGAATCTGTGAATAGTCTACTGCAACTCCTTTTACCCTAAGATCCCCCACTTCGAATCCATAACAAAATTATGCTACCCACCATGGCAAACCATCTGTCTGGGACCAGCTTGTGTTTGACTCCATCAGATCTTTTTCAGCTGCACGGAAAGACAATTATGCCGTACAATTTTATGCTGCAGGCAATTCTCAAACTCACATTAAGTGACGTTGGTAACAAATGCTGAAATTTTTAGGAAGTTATCACTTTCAGATCCGCTCTAGTTATCAGAACCGTGAGCTGAGGTCCTGTGCCCGCGTAAGTTGCATGGTCCGTGTTACTTGTGCTGTGGGCACACCCTCCATTGTGTGTTTTATGTGCTTCATTTTGTATTCCATGCCCTCCATTTTGTGCTCCCTTGCATCACGTGAAGTGCACGGAGCATGCCCCACATACTCTTGATGTGGCTATATTTATGTGATGTCAATTGAAGCTTTCTTGTATAAAAAACTAGAAAGTAATAACTTGGAGAATGTTTCCAATGTTGAAAATACGGTAGGTTTAGATAATGCTCTTACCCTTTTTGTTATTTAGCTACAGATAGTGTTAGAATCCTTGTAAATGTGGCCTTCCTGGTATCCCAATACATACTCTGATGCTGCTTGCATCCTGCTTAGGTTTTGTGCCGCAGCCTCCTCCAGTGCTCACTAACAGTCCTTGTTCCATATTTTCTCTTTGTTACAGACTTGCCATTCTCGTGCGTGGTGAAGCCATGTGCATGGGTTCCTTCTACTGCTTCTCATAATATATATCTCTTGTTTCATCCTCTTTAAATTATTATATATTGTTGTGCACAGAGAAACTAAGTTTTGATCCTAGCCAACCTGGAGTTGCATGACTACTGCATCCCTGTTTATAGCTAACTTGTGAATACCTTTTGCCTGAATTGCTGTCCATCACTTAGCTTCCACTTGCATTTGTAGCACTCTGGTCACTGTGGCTCTTGTTTGGACTGATTTGCTTGCTGCATGTGTCTTGATCATTGCTTGTGTTTGTGTTGTTATTCCATATTTTTTTTTGTGCCTGAATTGCCGTCCATTATGTACCACTTGGATATGACTCTGATGAAGTTGGTAGCTCTTCATGGTCTCTTTACTTGGACCATTTTCTTCACTGCATGTGTGCATTTTGCTAAGCTTGTTGTTGAAAATATAACCTTTGTTTTACTTGCTTGCAATACTGGATGCCATAAATGCATTGTGGCGTGCGGGAGAGTGGCTGGCAGCTCCAGGATTCTGAATGGAGGGTAGCTTTTTATCAGGTTGTTCGGCGAAGAGTTTTAACCTCTTGTAATTAACTCAGGCTTATCGATTCAGTAGCTAATTGTCTTGTGTTGTAGGTATAATTGCTACTAAATACCGTGCTCCTTTGAGGTATGTCAAGAAAACACTCAGTATATATATTGGTAGTTATATTAACAAATTAAAATGATTTAGAAAAAGATGATTCATTAAAGATTAGGGATCAAATTTGGTTGATTAATGTAAAAAGTTGATAACTTTGATTGATTTGCATTGAAATCCATAAAGAAGTAACTTCAATGAAGCCCGGAGTGCATACCATCAGTCTCATCATATTGCTAATTACTACCTATGTCTCAGGGCCATTTGAATTATTGAGGTATATCATGGGTACCATGAAAACCCTCTTCCCTGCTGTCACCAGACCTCTGCAAGCCACTGTGATGTCCGTTGCATGGCTGTAGCATGAGTAACATTGGCATCGTGTGCATTGATATGCCTGGTTAATGTTAAGTTACGTCACTTTTGCTGGTCTCGGCATGTTTTTTTCTTTGTTGATATTGGTGTTAGGTAAGCATGTTCAAATTCTGCTTAGTTTGTATCAATTAAGATTGTGTCTGTGATTGTGCACTGCATTTAATATTTAAAGTGTGCCTTGATTCAACTTGCTACTGTTTTCATATGTTGCCTAATTCCTATGTCGCCTAATTCCTATGTCAGTGTAATGCTTTTTGTCGTACTTCTTGGCTTCCCGTTTCTGTGTATTCTACATGTCTAAGTTTGCTATGTAAGTCTACAGAAAATTTTCCTCAGGTATTGGCGTAGGAAAACTTTTAATGTGTTCCATATTCTATGGCGTGAACTGACTAGTTACTGATAGAACTGCTCTGGTCATCTTCTCATGTTGAGTTGGTTATCAAGCTCTGGCGTGCTATGTCAAGCCGACAAGGCCTAATTATTCACTTGAAATGTGCTAGCTTGCATTTCCACTAACGAATCCACACTTGGTCAGTAAAAACATGAGGTTCACTTTGAACAGGGCATATAACGACCTTGAAAATGCCTTGAATTTGTCGAATTTGCGCCAGAAAATGAAAAATAGCCTTGAATTCCATTTTGCACAATCTCGAACTATAGATGCAGGGTTGTGCCCGGTAAGGCAAAGTTAAAGGAGGACTAATGGATGAAATTGTCCTGCAATACTTTATCCAAATTGATCAGAATGGTAAAAATATACCATAAAAATCATTTATTTGTTATAGGATGTTCACATCAGATAGTAATATTTTACATTTTCCATGTTGATATCTTGAAGCGGTAATTGTATGAGGGCCTTGAATTTTCCCGAGATCAGCCTTGAAAACCTTGAATTAGCCTTGAATTTCATTTTCCCAAATCGTTATAAAACATAGGTATATAAAACTAGGTATATAGGTCTATAATATGGTCATCATTTTTTACATAGGTATTCATTAAAAACAAAAGGTTTTTGGAAGCCTTTTAAACTCGCCCTCCGTTCCAATTTCACCTTCCATAACGGTACTATACACCCCGTTTAATGTCAGGAATTTGGGGCCAACTCGGCACATTACTACCTATATAATGTTGTAGTGTCAATGTAGTAATGAAACCTTAATAATGTACTATAATTTTTCAATATAATATTAAAACATTGATAATGCATAAGCTAATGTTTCACTTTCGGTGTAACATTAAATTGTTGTTTGTGCCCACAGTGCAGATTGCGTTGCCTAGTTTTAGTCAGAAATGCGTTTCACATTTTCACATACATCATAAACAATTTAGTTTTGTTATTAGCGCATGGTTATTGCAACTACTTTGTGATAGTAATTGTTAGCTTGTGTTCTTGAGGCAGATTTGATGTATTTATTTATGCATTTATTTGTATGCGCAGGAACAGCCGCTGCTCATTGAGGAGCTGCTGGAGCAGGAGAAGTTGGAGCAAATGAAGCAACAGAAAGCGGCAGCTGCAGCCGCTGCTGGTGATGGTCCCGCTGCACCAGGGACCGCTGATGGCGCTGGTGGGACTGAGTCAGGCCCGCCCATGGCCTCTCCCGCTCTGCCCCAGCAGATGGCCACACCACCCGGTAAGCCAGCTCTCTCTCTCTGTATTTCTTTCACAAGCAACAAAATATTAATCAGCCATGCTATGGAGTTGAGTATCTAAGAGGCAGTATTATTTTAATTAATTTCAAACTAGCGCCATAACCTACCAGTCGTATCAAAGAATGGGCTACGCCTCATTGTAAATTGGCTCATTTCTCTTGTGTGGCATCGTTAATGCAGCTGACATTTGATCGTTCGTCAAATGGACATGATATAATGGATATCAGATGCAGCACGTGAAATTATATCTCCTCCAATAAACATAACCTAGAAAATGGATTTCAGATGATGACATACAAAATTGAATCTCTGCATCTGACGTACATACGGATATTGGTTGCACAAGATGAATTCAACTGGTCTGGACAGTGGGTACATAATCTAATCAATTGGCCAGAACGTCTGGTCCCCTTAATCTATTGTCATTAATTAGTCCCCACGCTCAAATTTCATGGACCACTTCCTCACCCCTAGTCAGTAGTGCATTAAGGTGCGGTTCAGCATTTCCACTGTTGTGTTTAATGCTTTGCAAATTTTGATTTTATTTGCCATTCCGCGGGTTTAGTTGCCTCAGTACCACATCTAATGAGTGGATATAGAACCTAGGTGTCAGTCTCGTTTGAGCCACTATCTTTACGTATGAGGCTCTAACATACATAGAATGCCTTCAACTGCCCATAGGAGCTCTAGGCGGCCGTGTCGTGCCACCAGGGACTATGGGGGTGCCCCAGCCCCACTACTCTCCTGGCGGGGGCGTGGTTTCCATGCCTGGCCAACCTCCCATGATGCGACCTGGAGGCATCCGTCCCCAGGACCCTGGCATGCATCCAGGTATGGTATAGGAAATTAGAAATCTGGGTATGCATTCAGGTATTCATAGAATTCTTGTGATACAGAAATTGGGCCCTGCGTCCAGGTATGGTAGGTGTAGAATGTAGATATATATACTGTATATATATGTTTTTTCTTCTTTTTCGGAGTTGTCACATTGCTACATTACTGTGTGCCTTCTATCTCCAAGCTGCTCTTGAATATACCACTTCTAAGAAGCAGTTTGCCTGCTACCCATGCAGGGTTGACTGGTTTCAACCAAATGGCTTAAACCAACTATAAAAAAAGAAAAACATGGTTTAAATAAAACAACCAAAAACATTTTTTTTATTCGATTTGTTTGGGTTTTTATTCATAAATATTGCAAAATAAACCGTTTTACTACTAAAAATTGAGTAAAATTCACACCACCGAAAGGATGAGTTAAATATGTTTCTATTTAGGAATCTGTTTGACTGTTGGACGGTTATGGCCAACTATTGCTTATGTCTATTAAAAATCTAAACTTACTGAATTTTGGGTCATTTCATTTCAGAGATGCATTTCTAATTAGCTATATTCTGGTATGCTAGCAGCTACTGAAAATTAGAAGTAGTTGTTAAAGTTGCAATTAGATAGCTAGTGAGCTCCAAAGAAGGATGTAGGCATATACAGTAGCTATTTAGTTCAATACCGTAGTTCAATACTCGGCTTTTAATTACTAGCTTGCTAGTTATTTCTGTCAAGTTGTATTTGAACTTTAAAGTGTTTTTAGGTTTTTGAACGGATTTTATATTGTAATTATATATCATAGCATCTCTGCGGTTTGGATATTAAAGGTAGCCATAACAAATACAGGTAGCTACTCTAACTGCCTTTTCTTAACCCCTTTTCTTAAAATAATTTTTCTACAATAGGAAGTTGAAATGAAGTTATTCAAGTGACTAAGATTGTTGATGATTAGCTAGCTACATGTTTGCAAAGCAGAAAACCCTTTAAATGTTGGGTAAATTCCTAAAACTAGAAAAACAACAACAAAATAAAAAAAAAAAAATTTTGTTTTAACCAAAAAGTAAAAAAAAAACATGGTTTCTGCCAATCCTGTACCCTTGTAATTTATGTCCACAACTTTTACTACTGATCTTATGTCAATGCAAGCACTAGACACGACATGTGTGGTTGTATCCTATGATTCACATGCTGTCTTGAAAGCTTTGCTACAGACCTTCTTTCAGTGCAATTGACATGAAATGTACGTTAGTGTAAAATGATGTATTATGTCCATTGCGGTGCTTCTGACCTTACACATGTATGTAGGCAATGATTCTGTTTTTGGTGCTCAGCTTCACGAAAATACCTGATTCTTGCGCAACGTGCTATGGGTCCCTTCGGGGGGCATAGAATTGGTAATAGGCCATAGAGTTCTGTTAGTTAGGTCACCCATACTGTGTTACGTTCAATAGCGCTCCCAGGTATCTCATGTAGTCTGCGTAGTCTATAGCTAAGCCCTCGAGCGTCTATGTCTTTCTTGCGTGCCCCCCCCCCACCCTTTGCTTTTCAGCATTCCATAATTCTTCTGTTGAAGTTGTATTTTTATTCTTTTTCTTCCTATTTCCATTTTTGTTAATCCTGCGTGGTACTCGCGTGCACGTTTCTATTAACATGCTGCTTATCCCTTTCATGATACACCGTAGTTGTGTTTAGGGAAGCGTAAATAATATATGCACTCACTCCCAGACACATGATGGTTTCTGCTACTATATATGCTTTATTATTTTGTGTCGCAGCTTTACTACAAGCTGGATCGCTGCGTCCGAGCACCAGTTCAGGGCCCCCGCTAGCTGGCGCACCTAGTGCTGGAGCCGCGGGCAGCCCCGGCACCATCTCCCCGCTGCGCACTCTGTCGGCACCTCCCGCGCCTCCCACCAGCCCCCAGACTGAGGCTGACAGACAGCAGGTAAGGTCCCGCGGTAGCTGCAGGCTAAAATGCTGAGCTCGTGACCCTGGATGTTGCAGGGTCGAATACCAACCTAAGCAAGCGAGCTCTTGCAGCGCTTGACATGCTTATTTAGCATTTGATGTCTGCCATAGCTGCATAAACGCCTTCCATCGATGGCGCCATAGCTCTTAGCAATCGATGGTCGACTGCAGCTGTATGCTTCTTTGGGGGGCCAGTTGGCGTATATATATCCGCAACATGAGCCAGTTCAGGTGGGCTTCCTAGTAGGTGACTGCAGTCAAGTTGACTTTACCTTGACCTTTGGACAGACAGGGCTATGGAAGCTGGGATCATCGGGATTGCTGAGTCTGCGTGAGTAGTTAGCGATGCGTGTTGGAAGTTTTGTATTTGTACATTTGCGAACTTGCGAGTTAAACACCTGCTGGCTCTAATACTCCACGTCTGCTTGAGCTTAGCAGTTCGCCCTCGTTATTTTATTGAGGAACTAGAGCAATCTGAGAGCACATACTTCTGCCAAGCAAGGCATGGTAACGAAAAATTAGTATTGGTTTGAGACCATGATTTCCCATGTATGAACACTAAAATCTAATTATTTGTGCTTTTTAACAATACTGTATAATGACTTTTTGTAATTTCTTGAAGATCCGTTCATCTTCTGCTGCTAACAAACATTCTGACAAACATTAATCAAACAGTTGAACACGAACAGACAAATCGATCATCTCCAAAATTTAATCAATTATGCCTTTAACATCACTTAACTATTCCTGTAAATTTCATGAAGATCTATTATAATTTTTTTATTAATTATTGTACGAACACGCATAAAATCAAACTGCGATAATCAAACGAACCTACAGATCATAAAAAATGTTCATTAACTCTGCGTAATGTACCCAGCAACTCATGCAAGTTTTATAAAAATCCGTCCATAACTTTTTGAGTTATCTTGGTGACAAACAAAAAGAGAGACTGACAAACACGACGAAAATATAACCTCATTGACGGAGGTCATTAGAGTCGAAGATCTCTGGGTGTACGGAATGGGAGTCGGACTTTTGATATTCTCCATCCTACTCCTGCACCCTGCTGCTCACAATGTAGAATGTCACGACAACCCTCTGGCTCTCCGGCAAGCTTTGATTCAGGATCTATTTATTCAGGTACTGTATTTCTTATTGATAGAGCTGATCAGCAGGCCAGGAAGCTTGCTATACCTGATATGACGTAATACGATTTACTATTGATATTATTAAATGATCGTAGATTATTATGAGTTGCCTCGCAATTCATTTTCTTAAAACTTATTGACTTGCGTGAGACGGCTCTTCTTATTATGCACCTGGTAGCAGAGATTGCTCTGTGGGCTACTGTAATGTTGATTGCGATAGCGAATATCTCCACATTTATTTTCCATTGATAAAATGCAGAAAGTTAATCCAGTTTAACCAGCAATATTGGGATATTAGTGTTAGGGATGTAGCAAAATTTTGGATGCACTACAGGTGCTGCTGTATGAACAATGGCTGGGGAAGCAACAGGCACTGCTCAAGGGCCAGCAGGACAACTATGAGGCAGAGATCACCAAGCTCAGGAAGCAACGGAAGAGCCTCAACAGCCGCCAGCGTACCCTGCGTAAGCAGGGCCAGGTGCGTCTTCCTACTCTGCCCTAATCTATTATTTGAGTTACCCTGTAACTCGGTTGAGGGTCACCAGTGCCAAATGGCGCTCCGGGTTGCAGTCTCATGGTTATATTCAACTCGATTTGCTTGCACAGGAGTGCTTCTCTGTCGTGCCTTCTGAAATATAACAAGACTGCTTGGCGCTGTCGCTTCACTGCGGCTGTCACTGTATTCAGAGGTCGTACTAGATATTTTACATTAGCAAATTATACTGCCACTATATGCATTAAATTGTTTTTCCCTTACCCCCCGAATACGCTACGACCCCTTGGCAGTCGAGCCTCCAGGAGGCCCCCATTGGTTACTTTGGCGTTAACTAAGCTTTTCAGATGTCTTACTTTAGCCCACTTCCTTTGCGTTCCATACTCCTGCGGTTGATGCTTTTGTGTTTTGATCTTCTTCATTCCTGACTTAATGTTCTCATACACATCGATGGGAACAGTGCGCATCAATGCCTTGATGCGCACTGTGTGTTGCAAAATGTCAGTATGCTGTGGCTGTGTATTGCAGGATGACTAATGTACTGTGGCTGTGTGTGTTACCGAATGACTTCAGTTTTATGTGCTTGCGTGTTGCGCAAAGTGCCTTCACTGTGTGTGTTACGAAGTGCCTCCAATGTAACTTTGCTTTCGTCTGTGTTGCAGGAGCTGGCTCCCACCGAAGCAGCAGACTTGGAGCGGGTGCAGCACCAGGCCACCAATGTACAGCGCGCCTTGGATCAGTGTCGCAAGGCGTGCCGCCATCACTCCATGATAGTGTCCGAGTATACCAACAAGCGCAGAGGTCATCTAAAGCAGGCTGGCCCCCCCGGCAGTGGCATGCAGCACATGCAGCCGCAGCACTTACAGCAGCAGCAGCAACAGCAAATGGTGGGCAACCCTGGTGGCATGCCTCAGCACTTGCAGCAGCAAGCACTGCATGGCGTGCCCCAAATGCAGCAACAACAAACTCGTATGCCCACCTTACTACAACAGCAACAGCAGCAGCAACAACAGCAACATATGGCAGGCATGATGCACCTACAGCAGCAGCAAAGGTCTCCACAGTCTATGGGCATGCCGCATCCTAACGCGTCCCCTCTCGGTCATGCTGCCACATCGCCCATGCATTCCACCCCCCAGAGTCCTCTCATGTCCCCGTCGCCGTCACCTGCTGTAGGAGGCATCATGAGTCCCATGGTCCCTTCGCCCCACACTCCAGTGGCTTCCCCGAATGTGGTGGCTGCGCCCCAACACTCCCCCCATCCGAACGTGCCCCTGCACTCGCCCAGCAATAATGCAGCCTCTGCGGACGGCAGCTACAGTCCTCATGCTATGCCATCACCGTCGTATTCAGCGACATCGCCCTACTCCCAGGTGCCCCTGTATCCGCCCCGTCCTCCCTTCCCCACCACTGGCGCACCCCCAGGCCTGCTAAGGCAGCAGCAGCAACAGCAGCTTGTGAGACGAGCGTCAATGCCTTCCCCTTCAGCGTCGCCGTCGTCGATTCCACCGCACATGATGAACCCAGCGCCCAACATGCCCATCCATCCGTCCAAACAATCTCCGGCCCACGAGGCCACGGGGCACTCGCCTCTGCCTAATCCGTCACCGAGACAGAATCCCTCTCCACTTCAAAATCCTTCTCCCAGACAAAACCCGTCGCCGTTACCTAACCCTTCGCCACGACAAAATCCTTCACCTTTGCAGAACCCGTCACCCAGACAGATTCCTTCGCCTTTACAAAATCCATCTCCCAGACAGAACCCCTCGCCCCTACAAAATCCGTCACCTTTGCACAATCCGTCGTCCGTTCCTCCGCCGAGTAACCCTGGCAGTAATCCCAACAGCAATCCAGCAACTCCGCGCTCGACCCCTACTCCTGACAACTCGTCCATGTACCAGCCTCAGCACCCAAACAGTGTCCCTTCAAGCAGCCCAAGTGGCGGTGGAGGTGGTGGCGGCCCTATACCATACGTTAGCGGTCCCTTCAGCGGCGGTGTCAAACTAGGGGGCCTTAAAGGCGGTGCATTTTTTGCGAAGTCCCGTTGGGGCTACTACAAATTTGGCCTGAAGGGCGGTCAAGAGACCACATCTTCCACCATGAACAGCACCGCCACCATCACGGCTAGCACCGCCGTGACGACCACCACCTCCAACACCATCACTACGAGCAGTGCGCTTGCTTCCAGTGCAAGTGTAACCAACAATAACACGACTCCCTCTTGTGCAACTGTTACTGTGAAAAGCGAACATGAAGCCACCAGTACAACGGAGTCTCGCATTGTTTCAGGTATGGGACCAGCGTCCGACTCTGACTCCAAGAACAATAATGATATCAATAACGGTAGCAGCTCGACTGAGGGTATGAATACTACCAATTGTGGGCTGCTTGGTAACCCAATCTCATCCCACGTTAGTTCTCAGTCTGCTGCTCCTCAAGTGACTCTAATCAGTTCCTATTCCCTACCTGCCACATACCAGCTTGCTTCTCACACCGCTGGGTCTGCCCTTACCGCTTCAGTTGCGCCGCATGTAGGTCGAAGCCTCTCTAACGTCGGATACTCTACTGGAGGCGGCGTTATGCCTGCACTGCAAGCCCAACCGATTCGCGGTGGTGCTATGTCCTCTGTTGGCGTGATATCAACCGGCATTGGGACCTGCACGGGCGTCCTTAGCGTTGCCGGCACCACGGTAGGCGTCATGGCTACAGGAATCAGAACGACCTCCAGTGTTATCGGTACAAGTATAGGGCTTGGCCCATCTCTTGGGGTGACAGGAACCAGCAGCGAGGGCGTAGCTGTAACTGGTATCGCCGGCATCGTAAACGCCACTTCTGCCGTAAGCGGCATACTTGGCACTAGTGCTGCATCTGCTCATCATGGGGTGGTGGACTCGGTGGTGCGATCCACACATCCTGCACTGCCGGCCGCTACGGCCGTTCTAGGGGCAGCTGCGCTTCACACTGACGTCTCATCTACAGCTGCAGGCTTTCCTGGGGCTCCTCTGAACATTGCCCCGTCCAGACTAGGCGCTGTACCGCCTCTATCTGGCGTCCACTCCATTGTGTCGTCCGTAGGATCCCTGGGGACAACTCCCAGCTCCGTAACAGTAGCCGAAGGTGCTGCCGTGCTGCCCCAGCCTCCTAAAAGCTCCATTCCACCTTCGTCTCGCCATCAAGCTGTTATTGGCATCCCTGGTGGAGGTGCCATTCCTTCCCATGTCCCCACCTATGCCTCCCATCTCATCCCTCACACTGTAGATGCCCACAATCCAAGTGCTACTGCTACTGCCGCCAGCACTCTCACTACGCCGGCTCTAGCTTCCAGGCCTCTCCCATCGTTGCCTCATTTGCCGCAGCAAGTTCCTCGATCCCACGTTGTGGTTGGAGGGAACCAGCCGCCTGTCCGCACCATGCTTGTCAAAGGAGGCCCTGTCAGAATGATGATGATTCGACAGCAGCTTCCACAAACTATGTCTCCGATGCCTCCTCCCCCTTCTCGTTCACCACAAGGTGCATCTCCTATGCCTCCTCCACCCTCGCCTTCCCCTCATCTTCCTTCCAGCCCGAACGGTGGTGGCGTTCCACAAACTACCACCAACCGAGTCTCTCCCGCACAATCACCAAGTGGCAACAGCCCTCTGATGGTATCACCGGCACCTTCCCCTAACCCTGTGGCCACCAGAGAAGAAGGTACCCAAAACGCTCTCCTGAAGCAACTACTTCAAAACACGAGCAGCAATGCCACTTTACCTGCGGGGCTTCAACCGCCTCAGCCGCAGCAGTTCGTTGTGGTGAGGTCGCCTGTCAATGGGAGCCAGGTCCCTATCCAGTCATCGCAGGTTCTTGTGTCTCAACGTCCACCTCAACAGCAGCAACTGTACAGTACCGCTCCTCAGCAGGCGTTCATATCTCAGCAACAACAAGTTAGGATTGCCGGCGCCGGAGGCATACGTTTCGCTTCTGCCGCCCCTCCCACTTCTCAGGTTGTCATAGCCACCAATGTACCGCAGCAGCAAGCTGTGGGGGCCGGTGCTAATTCACCTCAGCACCAGCCGCAGTCGCAGCAACAGCAGCAGCCACAACAGCAACACGCCCAGCAGCATTCCCCAATTCACACAGTGCACCCTGCTCTGCGTCAGCTACCTCCATCCCCTACACCTCATTTGGACGAGCTTGTTGAAGAGGACCGCAATAGCAACAAGAAGCGCCTGAATACGAGCGGTGGATCTGCATCGGGTGCTTCTGGTTCTGGAGCGGGGACCAGCCAGCAGCCGAGACGCAGGAGTCAGAGCAAGGAGGGTGCCAATAAGAGCTCTGCCCGACGTCCGCGCCCTGAGGAGGATTACGACTCATTTCTAGAATCTACAATGACCAAACTTTGTGCCATGCCTGCTCTCACCGTCATGGATCCGATAGTTCACCGCAACTTCAACGTGTGCCCCATATATGGGTCCGACGAGCTTGTTAAGTTGGGACGTCCCGACCATGATCACCGCAGCGGCAAACTTGAAGGAACTGCCGGTAAGCTAAAATTGAAAGGGTGGTTTGATTATTACGATACTAAACCACTTGGGAAATCTTTACCGGTTCTCCCTCCTCTTAAAAATCCTCTTACATCGAAGGGATTTTACAGCATGGAATTTCCTCCTCCTAAAATTGGTTTCCCTATGGATGAAACATGCGAGGAAGTGTCTTCCTTAACCAACAGCGCTGCAGTTACTGCAACTAGCGGAGGCGGAGGAGCCTCTACTCCCACCCGACCGAGCTCGGCTACTCCCCAATCTATGGCCGACTCGCCGGACACCGTTCTGTCCTCTTCGTCACCTGAATGTGTCATGCCTGACAGCCCTCCGCGCTTTAGAGGCTTGCGTCTTATTGATATGGAAGAAGAGGTACCTCAAGACCGCGGGCCGTCTCCTTCCATACCCTTGCTGGCTCCCATCCCTATGAAACAAGGAGAGTTGCCGCGCATGTCCTCAGGACAGTTTTTCCAACTCTCCTTCAAAGGAAACAAGCCGCCATCCAGCCCCAAATGCGACGTGAAAAAGGAAGTGTCGGATGAAAATGACCCAAAGGCAAATGTCCCCAACGGCATCAAAGAAGAGAGCAAAGCCGCTGATGACCCCAAAGATGGCAGCACCGCTGTGTCCACAGAAAACTTTGCCAGTATCATCCTGAAAAACAGGGTTGGAGAAAACCCTGCAATGCCATTGAAACATGAAGGTAATGTGGAAGTCGAATTGACGCTTAATTCAAACACTAGTGAGGAAATAGCTGAGTCATTGCGTGCTTTAGCCACGTTGCTCAATATCCCTCCGCCACAAGTGTATGACATCAAGCTTCAAGATGATCTTCCGAAGATGCCGAAAAGTTGGAAGGTATCCTGCAAAAACGGTCAGAGTGTCGAAGTTAATGTTGAAAGAATCCTCAATGGACAAACCCGCTTTTGTAAGCAGTGCAGTGACATCGCTGATAAAACTCCGGTAATTCGTCGGTCATGCGAAATGCCATACGTCAGTCGCGAGGAGCTCATAGGAGTAGATGAGCTAACCTTCTGCAGCGAGCAGTGCTGCCTGCAGTACTCCATGCAACATAGAATAGATATGCCGCACTTATCTTCTCTGTTGCCGCCTGGCATGGAGCCAGACCCTCAAGAGGCTGATGACTCTGACTCCGACAGTGACGCTTCGGAATCTTCCAGAGGCAGAAAGCGAAAGCTGGAGGACTGTGATGATGACGACAAAACCGATGAGGAAGAGTATCCCATGCAGGCGGATGGCAAGCGCTATCGTGGTCACAAATACCGGATAGTCAATGAAGATTCCATGCTGCCTGAAAAGAAAGAAAAACCTACCGATCGTGAAATGACAGAACTTCTCTTCCGTATGCAGATCACTTATCGAAAGCAGGGCCTGCCTCAGGACTCGAGGCGCTGCACGCTCTGCCAGTTGTACGGTGACTGCGTGGCTGACGGGCCTTCTCGTCTGCTCAACCACGACTTGGATAAGTGGGTGCATCTCAACTGCGCGTTGTGGGGCGAGGATGTGTACGAGACCATGAGTGGATCTCTCGTCAATGTCGACACAGCAGTGAAGAAGTGCTTGGCGTTGGTTTGCGAGCACTGTGAGATGCCCGGAGCTTCAGTGAAATGTTTCAAGGTCCGCTGCAGCAAAGTCTTCCATCTCAACTGCGCTGTCAAAGAAGGTTGCACTTTCTACAAGAACAAGACTGTGTATTGCCACGAGCACAGCACCAAGGGCGAGAAGGAAAGCGAGCTGTCGACCCTTGCCGCCTGGAGGCGCGTTTATGTGGAGCGCGACGAGAGCCGCCAAGTGGCGTCGGTGATGCACCACACAGAGCTCAACCACCTGCTGAGGATTGGCTCGTTGGTGCTGCTCAATATTGGCCAGCTTTTGCCTACGCAACTGCAGGCCTTCCACACGCCCTACTGCATCTACCCTGTCGGCTTCAGAGTGATCCGCTTCTACTGGTCGATGCGGAGGCTGCACAAGCGTTGCGCATACCAGTGCTCTATACTCGAGGTGGAGGGGCAGCCGGAATTCGAGATTGTTGTTCTGGAGGATGGTTACGAAGACCTGACCCTCGTCAGCAGATCACCAAAGGGGGTGTGGAACAAAGTCTTGACTCCCATAACAGAGATGCGTCAGGCGGCGGACTTGGTGAAGCTGTTCCCGCAGTACATCAGCGGTNTTCGAGATTGTTGTTCTGGAGGACGGTTACGAAGACCTGACCCTCGTCAGCAGATCACCAAAGGGGGTGTGGAACAAAGTCTTGACTCCCATAACAGAGATGCGTCAGGCGGCGGACTTGGTGAAGCTGTTCCCGCAGTATATCAGCGGTGAGGATTTGTTCGGTCTCACAGAGCCCGCCATTGTGCGTATCCTCGAGTCGCTCCCCGGCATCGACACCCTCGCTGACTACAACTTCAAGTTCGGCCGCAACCCGCTGTTTGAGCTGCCACTAGCCGTCAATCCTACCGGCTGCGCTCGCTCCGAGCCTTTCAACAGGACCCAGCTGAAGAGATACCACGGCCTCAGGACATCGGCTGGCTCCATCAGGAGTGGCGGTGACATTCGCACTGCCGCCACCATTGCCAACATTACCATGACCATGGATTACTTGAAGCCCTTCACTCACTCCCGCTCCTTCCACTACAAGAAGATGAAGACCGAGTGGCGCAGCGTCGTCTATCTTGCCAGGTATGCTATAGCTTCGGATGCGGTCTTTCCCGCTACTACGGCCATGCAAATTCACATTACCATAGGCCCCTGACCTGACCCGTGTTGTGTACAGCTATTTCGAATTAGAAATATCTGTACTTGTCTCAGAGTCTCCAACGACGTTTATTCTAAAAATTTTCATCGCCTTAGCCCCGTTAACGGGATAATTTTATTAATCAGAAACGTTCTATTTTGCTTCGAATATCCTCCAGACAGCAGCCAACTTCGGAACTGATCTACTCAAGTTAGTCCGTTGACGGGATAATGAAGCTTGCCTACCAATTTATACGAAACTCTTTTTAAAGCTGTATATCCCTTAGGCTCGTAAGAATTGTGTTTTGTGCCTCTCATCATTACAATATTTATCATAGCATATGAAACGATTACTCATACAGCGATTTTTTATCCACTCTGTTACAGGTCAAAGATCCAAGGACTCGGCCTCTATGCTGCCCGAGACATTGAAAAGAACACCATGATCATAGAGTACATCGGCGAGATCATCAGAGCCGAGCTGGCTGAGGTATGTGAGCATCTAATCTTGAGGTACACCAATGCCAGTGGTTCCTAAAGACCTCTGAGGTCGATACAGTCCTTTGAGGCATTGACCGAGTTACGGGGCACTATGGAATATCATAAGCAACAAAACAAAGTGTTATTATTATATATAAGCAACAGCTAAGTATCGGGTAATGCAGAAAGTTCTTGTATTTTTATGTTAGACTAGTTGAAACACTTTATTCTACTGTCATCTTGAAACTTCCTTAGAAGACGATCACTCTACGATGCTCGTGTTGCCCTTCGTGACAAGAGCATGTTGAAGCTCACATCGGATGAGGAGCTTCTTTCCACCCAGGTAACGCTCTTCCTAAGTCGCGGTGCCAAACGCTTGGTGTCATCACGCACGATTTCATTATTTTAAGGAATGGTGTCTCTACCTCGTACGACAAACTCATCCTCCTAAATCCCTGCCGGATGTCATGGGGATAATTTTCCCCCCGTGTTGTTACCGCTATGTGCACAATAACGTGCACAACCGCTCGTTTCCTAATTCTACACAATCTATGTGCGTGCAATGTTTCATATTAACTATGTCTGTTATCAAATCACCCTAGGCAACGTTTTCCCGTCTGCAGAGTCCCCCAATTGACGCCACGTCTCATAATTATGATGCTTGTTATAAACGAAGTAGTGTATCTACAGAAAAGTCCTGTCATATTATACTCTCGTAACTTCCACTTCTCTGCCTGTCTTGGAAAAAAGTATGTTTCACTATAACCTGTCACTATATCATCTTTAGGAAACTAGATAGCTGCCGATCTAAAACTCTGTTTTTATGTGTTCAATTCAAAGCGTGTCTATCTAATAAGACTTTCAGGTTTGACCGACACTCCTTACAGGGGGCGTAGGACGGGCAATAGGCCATAGAGTTAGGTTAGATAGGCTCGCCCATCCTTGGTTATGGAGAGGAGCGCCCCCAGGGCATCCTGTAGCTTACCTGAGCTATTAGCTAGGCCTTCGGGATGTCTTTTATTCGTGCCCACTTTGCTCCCTTTTGATTTCATACTCCTGGTAAAACTTTCATTTGTTCTTCTCCTTCTTTCCCGACTTGCTGTCCATATGTGCATTAATCCCGTTTGAGAACACTTACGTGCAGGGGCTCCTCGTGTTTATCGACATGCTATGTGTCCCTTCCTTTTCCTCTCTTAGAATAGCTTAAAGCCGCTTTAGGGAGGCTTAAACTATTTTATAATACTACTTCTACTTGATAGAAATTCATTGCTTTATTCATTTACGCCTTTCAGGTATGGCAGAAGCTTGTTGATTAATTCAGGTACGTCTTTCATGATTGACTAAAGCTTGTTGATTAATTCAAATACTCCTTTCAGGTGCGAGAGAAGCGTTACGAAGCCATGAACCGCGGCGTCTACATGTTCAGCTTGGGTGACAACCACGTGGTGGACGCCACCCAAACGGGCGGGCTTGCTCGGTACATCAACCACTGCTGCGACCCCAACTGCTACACTGAGATCATCCAAGTGGAGAAGGACCGCAAGATCGTCATAATCAGTAACAGGAAGATCATGCGGGGGGAAGAGGTAATTTTGCCTGTTTGCCCTCAAGATGTGAATGCTCGTTACCGTGGCACTGTTGACTCTCCTTCCCTTGCTATGTATGAAGATGTTTTGCTGCACAAATCTACTCGGGGTTTGCAGGGGTTCTCTGATAGAAGTAAAAAACCCCTTCAAACCAGTAGGTATTTTTGTAGTAACCGCTCAAAGAATTCGTTACCGTCAGTAAATCCGAGACAAACCGAAGACGTTAGACAACGGAAAAGAAAGAAATCAGGAAACCTGTGCATGCTAGTGTCTCCCACTTGCTCAAATTCAAGACAAACTGAACACGCTAGGCAGCCGAAAGCCATCAAAACTGAAAACAATTACACTGAACACGCTAGGCAGTCGAAAACCACCAAAGCTGAAGACAGTTGCACCGAACACTCTAGGCAGCCGAAAGCCATCAAAGCTGAAAACACTTGCACTGAACACGCTAGGCAGTCGAAAACCACCAAAGCTGGAAACACTTCCATCCAAGTGTCCTCCTCTAGCTCGAAACGGCGTCGCTCAGGATTCACACAAACTAGTGTGAACAAAAAACGTCGGTTACTTCGTAGTAGTCCCTCGCCTCGAGAGCTCGCAGTTGCTACGGATCAATGTGTTAGGTTGCTGTCACCTCGGAGCAACGTGTCCTCGTTTGTGCCTCATGTCTCTGCTAGGTGTAAGACACCGACGAGCAGCGAATGTGCATCTGTCGTGGCTCCGCTGTTGGAACATGACAACGGAGCTCAGTGTGAGGCAGCGCCGTTCCGAGAGACCCCAGGCGAGACGCCATTCCAAGAAACGAAGGATGAATCAATGTCCTTTAAAGAGTTTCGGAACGTAAGCTTGTCCTTGCAAGAGACTCTGATTAGAACTGGGCCATTCAAAGAGGCCCACACCGGGACAATGCCATACCAAGAGGCCCGGACCGGGACAATGCCATACCAAGAGGCCCGGACCGGGACAATGCCATACCAAGAGGCCCGGACCGGGACAATGCCATACCAAGAGGCCCAGACCGGGACAATGCCATACCAAGAGGCCCGGACCGGGACAATGCCATACCAAGAGGCCCGGACCGGGACAATGCCATACCAAGAGGGCCAGACCGGGACAATGCCATACCAAGAGGCCCAGACCGGGACAATGCCATACCAAGATGCCCAGACCGGGACAATGCAATACCAAGAGGTCCAGACCGGGACAATGCCATTCCAGGAGACCCAGATCGGAATGTTGCCATTCCAAGAGACCCAGCTCAAGCGAATAACGTTGCCCCCTTCCCAAAAGGTTGCAACACCTTTGGAAAAGTCCCAACGAGTCGTAACACTATTGACGCAGTCCTACAGAGAAGCACCACCTCTGACGCAGCCTTACTGTGAAGGAAAACCAGGCGTGCAGTCTCAAAGAGCCGTAACACAGTTGCAGCAGTCCCACAGACTTGGGACACCATTGGCGCAGTTTCAAAGAGAAGAAGCACCATTGGCTCAGCTCGAAAGAGTTGGAACACCGTTGGGGCAGTCCCAAAGAATCGGGGCACCATTGGCGCGGTTACAAAGACGTTCAGCATCACTTCATCGGCTGCAGAGGCTCGTCGCATTAGAGAATCGCAGAATTCGACGCATGGGTTTTGGAAATTCGCTTCGAAACGTCTGTGTTGATCCTTCTGCTGTCTGTGATGAGGATCCCGACAGCCAGCCTCCAGCTGCGTTCCGTGCCAGTTGTCAGCTTATGGAAAGTCCGAGACAAGCATCGAAAAGGAATTTGCTGATGAAGCAAATAAAACTGGAGTGTATGGACGTAGAAGATGTGGAGAATGTACCCCCTTGTACAGTTACATCGACTGATCTGAGGGAACGGAATAGTCAACATTTTTCTGAGACCCAGCAGCAGCTCTCTTGTAGGGTGCCCAAAATTGAAATAAATTCTCAGTTCGATGCTACGGCCGGCCATTGCCTTCCGTTGGCGACACCTGCTTCTGGTCTCGACTTACCAAGTCATGTTGCTGCCGTTACTTTAAATGATGAACCTCACGGCGTTGGTGCGTCTTGCGTCAATCCGGATATTCCTATGAAATCGATCGTTATTCATGCTGCAACTTCTGAAACTAAGCATACTGATGATCGTTTGAAGCAGGACGTCCCTCCTCTGCACAGACAGTCTGTTCCTAGCAACTCAAGCTGCTCCCCAAATGTTGCTGGCACTTGCGCAGTGACTCACCTCGATGCTGGGTCGGTCGCGGTTTCAAACTTGTTCCCTTCTACTCCTCCCATAAAAGTAGAAAATTTGAAGTCCTTTACATTAGACTCTGATTTGCCTGTAGATTCAGAACCTGACTTTTTACATTCTACAGTTTCACAGGATCGGTTTTCTGGATTGGTGAAAGAACCTCCGCATTCCGGTGAGAGCACGCATTCCCTAGATACACAGGATACCTGTCGATCATCGCCTATTGGCGTACTTGCTTCTTCCGAATCTGTTGCCAATGCAGGGACAGTTGAATCGGACTGGATGCCAACTGCTTGTGTGTTGTTTGATCCTGACTTGCTGTCTCCGACACTATCGGCTATGTTGCCTTCCCCAAACCCTCTTGACCACCCAATTGACATTATGGTGGTAGAAGAAGTAGAAGAACAAACTCCCGAACGTTTCCCTACTGATACAAATGACATACAAAATGTTAGCAGCAGCACCTTGCTGCCTGAGGGTGTAGTGGATTGCCCACCTGGGGACGTCCTTTCGGCACAACACCCTCCATCCATGGGATCAGCCAGTCATGCAGCACAATCTTCTGAAACTGACATTGATCCTGTGCCTCTTAACTTAATGCCGGATACTCTTGGCTTCCCTGCCAGTCATTTCGTTTATGATCCTCTAGTGAGTTCTAGGTCTGATCTTTTTACTGGTCGAGAGGAAATAGATTTTGGCAGTGTGTTCCCTTGGCTTCAACTTGATAATAAGTTGCTGAAGGAGCTACTTTAAATGAATAAAACTTTCTCCGATGCAATAATTAATATTTATGGCCAGTCTTTAGCTAGTTTCTGTACTAATTAGTAAGATCTTAGTTCACTTTGCTGTTGGTTTTGTTGTCGTTGCCATATACACTTACCTTTATGATTAATAAAACTTTATTTCCCCCGTGGCCTACCGTTGAGAGCTAAGAAACCTAATCTCAAACTGTCATCTTGAATTTGAGTTGTCACTTTTTCCTTCCAATCTGAGATCGCATTTCTTATGGAACCGGAGGCTCCAAGTCCTCGGTCCAGTATACCAAAGAATGATCGTTTTGCACACCTCAGGAGAGTAGGATAGGCCATATGAAATAGCCAGCCCAGCCGCGCCTTTAGAAGACTTCGTATGTTATCTTGGCATTTGCTTGGCTTTTGGGTCATTTGCATTTCGTGCCCACTTCGTTTCCTCCTATGTTCATACTCCTTCCCGAGCGCGTTGACCCTGTTAGGAAACTCCCTCGTGCATGGTTTCTACTTTTCTCGTCATACTCTGTATCTCTTTTTTTTTTTTTCCTCATAGTACAGTTAATTTGTGTTAGATTACGGAGGCTCAATAACAGGATGATCGTTTTGCGTAATAAATTTATTCCATGGATGCAAATCTTTCCGTTCGCGCGAAAATTGATGTCGCTTTTAATCTGTTGGATCCATGTGAAGAGCTTATAGCTAGTGCCAATAATGACTGGCCAGTATGAAGTAAATATTAAACAGTGCAGCAAAACACCTTGATCACAAATTCGGCAATTTACACCGCTGTTTCTAACCTCGTTTCCAATCTGCTTTTCACGTTGCTTTTTATGCTCTTTACTAACACGTGGGCTTTTTCTTGTGCTTGAAATGCTTCCTAGGTTTTTTTAAGTTAATAATACTAATACTACTGTAATTTTAATATCTAATATAATCCGAATTACAGGAGTATTTCAATGATAATAGTAATGAAAAAACCTAGGACGCATGCCAATGTTTTGTTCATGCCTTGCATATTTTTACGGACGTAGTGGGACAATGTTAAGCTAATAATAACGCTGTAAATTTCCAGCCTCCTTTTGCCTAATCCATCGCTAACAGCTGATAATCTGTAGTAACGACTAAGTTGAATCTTGTCAAGATTCAACGTGATGTGCTTACCCACATCTCGGGTTATAGTTATAGCCAGTGGCGGCTCGTGCCCTGTTTTAGGTGGGGCCCGCCGTTTTGAAGCCATTAGGTGGAAAAGCTATTCTCTATGCTGAAATCAATTCTTAAATGTGATAAGACTTGCATTCAGCATAGAAAATAGCTTTTCCACCTAATGGCTTTAGTAAAACATACGGCGGGCCCCACATAACACAGGGCACGATACAGGTTATAGCGATGCAGTTAACACTCAAGGGCAAGTAGATTTATCGCACGACTGTAATGTTTTACTCAGGGTTTCTCTGTCCTTTTAACACCTATTTCACACTTGTTATTAGGAAACATTTATATTTATTGCTTTGTTTGTTTCCCTTATTTGCTCACTAGTTCCTTTCAGTTTCGCTTGTAAGCCCTGCTGATGCTTAATTTACTTCTTAACTCGTTTCTTTAGGTTACGCGCCTGTGCTCGTTAACGCGTTCACTTTACGCCTTTCCTCGTTTTACCTTGTGCATTCGCTAGTTTTACTTTTTGCACTCTTTTTACTTTGTGCATTCACTCGTTTTACTTGTGCCTTGACTCGTTTTACTCAGAGCATTCACTCGTTTTACTTGTGCCTTGACTCATTTTACGTGTGCCTTAACTCGTTTCACTTGTGCCTTAACTCGTTTTACTAGTGCCTTAACTCGTTTTACTTCATGCGGTTGCTCGTTTCATTTTACGCCGTTGCTCGTTTTACTTTTTGCTGTTCCTCGTTTTACCGTTAACCCATTACGGTATTGCGACATGCGCATTTTTTATGCCGTTTAGGGAACGGATATTTCCGTCATTTTACTTCACGTGCAGTATGATATTTCTTCTTGCAGAGGCACAATGGTTGTCTGCTTAACAGACACATACCATTTAAGAAATATATGAGCAGAAAGCTCATGAATAAATACAAAATTGAAACCTTCCTCTTCAGTTTGTAATTTTCTGGGAGAGTTGGGCTCGCTGTGACGAAAACTTTTACCTTTTGTAATTTGATTCAAAATTCCCAATTTTACGAAGGCATTTTTGGTTTTTCGCTGGCGCGTGCGATGCATCGTTCCTAAATTTACTGCCTACTGTAATTTGATTCGAAGTTTACTCTTTTTATGTAGCTGTACAGTGACCGAGAAACGTTCTATTAGGATAACCTCGGTGTAAGGTCAGAGCAGGGTTCAGAAACTTGCAGGAACTGGAGAAAAAGGAGAAAATTTTAAGGAGTCNTAATACTACTGTAATTTTAATATCTAATATAATCCGAATTACAGGAGTATTTCAATGATAATAGTAATGAAAAAACCTAGGACGCATGCCAATGTTTTGTTCATGCCTTGCATATTTTTACGGACGTAGTGGGACAATGTTAAGGTAATAATAACGCTGTAAATTTCCAGCCTCCTTTTGTCTAATCCATCGCTAACAGCTGAAAATCTGTAGTAACGACCAAGTTGAATCTTGTCAAGATTCAACGTGATGTGCTTGCCCACATCTTTGGTTACAGTTATAGCCAGTGGTGGCTCGTGCCCTGTTTAAGGTGAAGCAATTAGGTGGAAAAGCTAATTTCTATGCTGAAATCAATTCTTAAATGTGATAAGACTTGCATTCAGCATAGAAAATAGCTTTTCCACCTAATGGCTTTAGTAAAATATATATACGGCGGCCCCCACATAAAACAGGGCACGAGCCACCGCTGGTTATAGCGATACAGTTAACACTCTCGGGCAAGTAGGTTTATCGCACGACTGTAAAGTTTTACTCAGGGTTTCTCTGTCCTTTGAACACCTATTTCACGCTTGTTATTAGGAAACATTTATATTTATTGCTTTATTTGTTTCCCTGATTTGCTCACTAGTTCCTTTCAGTTTTGCTTGTAAGCCCTGCTGATGATGCTTTACTTCTAACTCGTTGCTTAGGTTACGCGCCTGTGCTCGTTACGCGTTCACTTTATGCCTTTCCTCGTTTTACTTTATGCATTCGCTAGCTTTACTTGTGCCTTGACTCGTTTTACTCAGAGCATTCACTCCTTTTACTTGTGCCTCGAGCCCTCGACTCGTTTTACTTGTGCCTCGACTCGTTTTACTTGTGCCTCGACTCGTTTTACTTGTGCCTCGACTCGTTTTACTTGTGCCTCGACTCGTTTTACTTGTGCCTCGACTCGTTTTACTTGTGCCTCGACTCGTTTTACTGGTGCCTTAACTCGTTTTACTGGTGCCCTAACTCGTTTTACTGGTGCCCTAACTCGTTTTACTGGTGCCTTAACTCGTTTTACTGGTGCCTTAACTCGTTTTACTGGTGCCTTAACTCGTTTTACTGGTGCCTTAACTCGTTTTACTGGTGCCTTAACTCGTTTTACTGGTGCCTTAACTCGTTTTACTGGTGCCTTAACTCGTTTTACTAGTGCCTTAACTCGTTTTACTAGTGCCTTAACTCGTTTTACTAGTGCCTTAACTCATTTTACTTCGTGCGGTTGCTCGTTTTACTTTTTGCTGTTCCTCGTTTTACCGTTAACCCATTACGGTATTGCGACATGCGTATCTTTTATGCCGTTTAGGGAACGTATGTTTCCGTCATTTTACTGCACGTGCAGAATGATATTCCTTCTTGCATAGGCACAATGGTTGTCTGTTTAACAGACACATACCATTTAAGAAATATATGAGCAGAAAGCTCATGAATAAATACAAAATTGAAACCTTCCTCTTCAGTTTGTAATTTTCTGGGAGAGTAGCGCTCGCTGTGACGAAAACTTCTACCTTTTGTAATTTGATTCAAAATTCCCAATTTTACTAAGGCATTTTGGGTTTTTTACTGGCGCGTGCGATGCATCGTTCCTGAATTTACTGCCTATTGTAATTTGATTCGAAGTTTATTCTTTTTTCTTAGGAATTTCTTCACTTGTTTGCCTTACTGACAAATAAGCTTCTTTTTAATTTCATTCGAAGTTTACAATGTATATGGACGTGCGATAGGCTGTTACAAAATTTACTGCCTTCTGAGTGACAGCATAGTTATTTATTTCTTTGCATTTGTACTGTGACGAAATTTACTGCCTACTGTACTTTGATTCGAAGTTTTCTTTGTCATAATAATTTTAGACTTTTGTAACCAACTAAAGGAAATGTGTTAGGTATTCTAATTTGATTCAAAATTTGTACGATTTTATTTCAAAATTTGCTGCCCTCTGTTATTTCAAAATTCTTTCGATTTTTTGGTGACTATTATTTTCGTCATATATAGTCAATATTTTTTGTGCGTCGTATCCATTTTCCATCAGTGTTCAATGCAAGATTGTTGTGATCTGCGATTGGTTTCTGCTGCCACTTTTTTTTATTGTGCGTCTGCACTGCTTCTTGTGTTTGGCATTAGCTTGTAAATATATTCTCTTGTTGAGTGTTTTTTTTCCTGTGAGTGACGTATGGATTTCCTCCTTATTTCTGTGGCTCATGCTTGGGAACAATGTATATTAAACAGTAAATACACAGTTTGCCTAATCCTTAGTTTTTACACCACCGCATCCTTACTAACCTATTGCAATAAACTAGTAACCATAGTTCGATACCACTGGATACTAGATTTGTTTCGTCAATAAAAGACAGCTTTTTTATAATTTTTATAAAAAGGGTCAATTGTTGTCATTCTGAACACTTTCGTTATTGTGTCTGTGTTCCTTATGTACTACAATATCCTTGTGTACTTGAATAATTAATTCCTCGTGACCAAGTGACCATACTTTTTATGGAGAGTAGTAGCCCCCCCCCCCCCCCCNCCTGCAAGTTTCTGAACCCTGCTCTGACCTTACACCGAGGTTATCCTAATAGAACGTTTCTCGGTCACTGTCGCTACATAAATAGCTCTTTATCGCAAGAGGTCTTTTTTCTTAGGAATTTCTTCACTTGTCTGCCTTACTGACAAATAAGCTTCTTTTTAATTTCATTCGAAGTTTACAATGTATATGGACGTGCGATAGGCTGTTACAAAATTTACTGCCCTCTGAGTAACAGGATAGCTATTTATTTCATTGCATTTGTACTGTGACGAAATTTACTGTCTACTGTGCTTCGATTCGAAGTTTTCTTTGTCATAGTAATTTTAGACTTGTGTAACCTACTAAAGCAAATGAGTTAGATATTCTAATTTGATTCAAAATTTGTACGATTTTATTTCAAAATTTGCTGCCTTCTGTTATTTCAAAATTCTTTTGATTTTTTGGTGACTATGACTATTTTAGTCATAGTCAATATTTTTTTGTGCTTCGTATCTATTTTCCATCGGTGTTCAATGCAAGATTGTTGTGATCTGCGATTTGTTTCTGCTGCCACTTTTTTTATTGTGCGTCTGCACTGCTTCTTGTGTTTGGCATTAGCTTGTAAATATATTCTCTTGTTGAGTGTTTTTTTTTTTTCGTGAGTTACGTATGGATTTCCTCCTTATTTCTGTGGCTCATGCTTGGCAACAATGTATATTAAACGGTAAATACACAGTTTGCCTAATCCTTAGTTTTTACACCACCGCATCCTTACTAACCTATTGCAATAAACTAGTAACCATAGTTCGATACCACTGGATACTAGATTTGTTTCGTCAAAAAAGACAGCTTTTTTATAATTTTTTACAAAAAGGGTCAATTGTTGTCATTCTGAACACTTTCGTTATTGTGTCCGTGTTCCTTATGTGCTCGAATATCCTTGTGTACTTGAATAATTAATTCCTCGTGACCAAGTAACCATACTTTTTTATGGAGAGTAGCGCCCCCCAGGAACTCCCCCGTCTGTTACCTAGGCCTTCGGGACGCCTTTCCTTTGCTCCGACTTTGCTTCCTTCCACGTTCCTATACCTACAAAAGATGCTTTCTTCTGTTCTTCCTCTTCTTTTCCGACTTGCTGTTCCCCCTGTGCGATGATCTTATTCGGGTACACCCTCGTGCTCTCGCTAGTGTGTGCCCCCTCTGTCTTCCTCTCTTTAAGTCGCAGGGAGGCTCAGACTATTATTTTAGGTAAAAACAATCTAGATCTTGATCAAGTTGTGCCCGTGGCGCATGGTCTTGACATGCTCGACATTTAGCTACTGGGGAGTTTTGATCTAGATGTCAAAAATTAAAAAAAAACAGAGCCTTCAAAATAATGTCATCGAACCTACTACGGTTTTCCCTTTTCTCCCCTTCTGAAATATTGCGGTTATTTGTCATCTAGTGATGCTTGTCGGCTTAATGCCTGATATTTAAATACCTGGTATTCAAAATTTAGTTTCCGTGGTATCGAGCTATGAGTTACACCACCAGTGTTACCTTTTTCAACCTCAATTCCTAACGCAGGATTTATAGAGTTCGTTTGGTACTAGCGTTTCACTTCATATATCCGATTTTTACTAACTTTAGCCTCAAAAGTTAAGGCATGATTTAAAAAAAAAAAGTTTCTTTTGTATTGAGCTTGAGCGTTATACTACAAACCTAACGCGTGATTTAAAACAGTGGTTTCCAACCTTTTATATGTCTGGCATCCCTAGTGAACTTTCAATGTGTTCTTGCGCCCCTTATAATATTAATAACTCATTTGGTGGTGGAGAATGTAATTTATACTAATAGTTTGTTCAACAAATTGAAGTAAGTTCTTGAATGAGGTGAAAATCATTCAACATTTTGAACCGCTTAGAAGGTCATCCCGCGCCTCTAGGGGGTGTGAGCAGCGCCGGTTGGGAACCATTGCTTTACAAGGAGTCCTTTGTATTTTTACCTCAAAATCTAACGCATGCTCTAAAAATTACTTTTTATTTACCGTGCACTACTAATGTTTTGATAATTTTTGCATTTTAAGTGACTACACGTTTTGCACCCAAAATAGATTCCTACGAAATATTTAAGTTCAAATTTAACTACGCACCGTAGCCATAGACTAAGGGTTCTGATTTTGACGCTGAAGGTTATGAGTTCAAGCCTCCGTGTCATGCAGGTAAGTTCTTTGCAGCGCTTGATGTTATCATTCTGTGTGCCACTGCGGGGGTACTTACCCTTGACTGACCTTTGGTATATCTGTCGCTTGAAACCTTACATTGCTGGCGTCATAGCTCTTTGACGACTGCAGCTGTATACTCCTAGGGCCTGTTGGCCAGTATTTGCATCACGAACCAATGTATGTGAGTTTCCCAGTCAGTGGTGCGTCAAGTGGACTTTACCTTTACCGTCTTTTGTTCCTTGAATCAAGGAAGGAAATTGGAATGGCGACGGAGCGATGTTCATAGTTGCCTCCGCTAAGGAGATCATGGTTTTGCCGTGTTTGTCTCTTTGTCTGTCTCCAAGGTGACTCAAAAAGTTACAAATGGATCTTTACAAAATTTACTGGAATTGTTGGGCATGTTAACAGTAACAGGTGATTAACTTAGGGTGAAAATTAGTTCATCTGTTTGATATCTGCCTATTTTTTCTTAAACCATAACTCAGAAAGTTATGGACGGATTTTTATGAAATTTACAGGGGTTGTTGGGTACCGGTATATCACGAGAAGTAAATGGCCAAATTTTCGTGATGATCTGTTCGTTCCTTTGTTTGTTGCTGTGATTGATTTTATGCTTGTTAGCACAATAACTCAAAAAGTTATGAACGGATCATCATGAAAATTACAGAAACTGTTAATCTATCAAAAAGCACAAATGATTAGCTTTTGGTGTTGATCGCATATAAAATAATGGCTTCAGAAACCATTTGAATTTTTCGTTGTCGTTGCCTTGCTTGGCGGAGGTATGCACTCTCAGAGTGCTCTCTAGTTTGGTAGTGCAATTGTCCGTTAGATCATGAAATGTGACTGTCAGCAGAATCGTTGCTACGTCGATAGTCAGAGTCATAGCGAGTGTGACTGCTGCGGAATTCAGCTTCTGGGCGGCGCCGCCGCAGTGGCCCCAAATATTCCTTGGGAAGGGTCGCAGGCAGCATTAGAGGAATAGCTTCACATTTGTTGATAGTTCAGGTAATTCTACTGTACTCCTCAGGAGGCATCGGATGGGCCTTAGGGTTAGGTTCGCCCATCATATGGAATGGAGAGCAGCGACCCAAGGGAGACCCTTAAAAGCCGTGTGCAGATGAGCGGCGTATTCGTTGATTTCGACCGTAAAACTTTGCCCGAACATTCAGCTTGCTGCAGCATGGTGATGCTCGCACAGCGGCAAGAACTGCTTGCAGTTGTAATATTTTAGGATAAAATTATTAGAAGTTGCGTGAAACGGAAATGGTCAACATTTAATTTTAAATTTCATTCTTATTTACCCCCAGGTTTTTATTCCCTGTACATAGTACTCTGCCACTGAATATTATCCACGATTTAGAGCTTGTAATAAAAGCTTTACATCCACGTCTAACCTTGAGACAAGTTCGTTTCAATATATTTGGGCATCACGCACCCAAGTGCCCCTAGTGACTTTCGCGCAGGATATGTTGTGCTTGCTGCAGTCCTGCTGACGAGTTTAATATTATAAAGTTAGGTAGGTTCTCTTCTTTTCCCTCTCTGTTCCGTGAGGTGGGCTGTCGATCGAGATAGCCGACTTAGTACTCGAGACACCTCTAGTCTCTATCGTGTGGAAGGCCACAAAAGTAGCCGTCCACTCGAGTGTCTTTTACTATTCTTCGCGCCTTTTTCCCGCCAGTAGTAGCGCACTGAGCCAAATTGAGTTCTTCCGGCGGGAATGTTGAGAAAAAATATTCCTACTAATTACGGTATGTATGAATAAAAGTGAAATTCACTGTTAAATCGCCTGAGTTGCGGCTACGGTGGTAAAACTGAAATACAACTATAACTAAGTAGATTCGTTTTATACTTTTGACGGTGCAGTTGAAATCACGATCATTTAAAGTAAAGTTTTAGTAAAAACTGATGAGTTATGTACCGTATTAGTGAATAGATGAAAAGGCAAACTGAATTGCCAAGTTGGTGTGAATGGCTCGAATGCTACGAATACCGTATTGGCTCAGACCCATCCTGCCGAATTTCGTTTTTCAGGCAACTTTTCACCGGGTCTGGTAGGGCATTTTTGGGCGAAATGCTACTCGCGGCAATTTTCGCTTCTTGTTTGCTTTGGGCTTTTAAGTTACCTACCTTAGCCCTAGTTAAGCCACCGGAATGTCTTTCTTCGTCCCACTATGGTTCCTTTTACTACCGTACTCGTTCTTGTGGTGCTATATTCTGTCCTTCATTTTCTTTATTTGCTGTTTCCATGCGCGTTGATTCCTGTTCGGGAACACCCTCGCGCATGGGTTTCACGTTACTGTCAACCTGCTGCACTCCCTCGTTTCTTTACCTGTTCGATCGGCTTTGTAATAGAGACGGAGGCTTAAACCCAATCAAATCTCCGGTTTCTCGTAGGAAGAGCATCATGTGAAACTTGCATGATGTGCGCGAGTCGTTGAAGAGTTGAAGCTCGAAATTTTTGAGTGACCAACATGAGAGTCGGACCAACATTTATCCTTGGAGTCAACGTCGGACTTTCCGACCTCGCAATTCGGGTCAGATGTTTGGTTCACTGTTCATGAAAAGATGACTGCCTGAAGTCCATTAGTGCATGGTCCTCGGCCTGGAGTATGGAGCTGAATGCGAGCAAGATTGAGTCTATGATTGTCAGTCTGTCTCTGACACTTTTACCGCAGCATCCACATCTGAGGAGAGATGACTCTTTGCTTCTGGAGTCTTGCTCCATGGATAATCTCGGCTCTGTCTTTGATGAGAAGTTTACTTTCAGCCGCGTATCAGGTGACTCATGTTACGTGCTTCCAGAAAGATTGTGATCTTGCGTAACGTAAATTCTGTGTTAGGTGACGAAAAGGTATCCGCAGATGCTTTCATTCTGCCTGTGTTGGAGTATTGCTCACCGGTCTGGGCTTCAGCTACTGACAGTCACTTGCGTCTGCTGGACCGACTTACTAGTTCAGCCAGCAGGCTGTACGCTGAAAGTAGATTACCTTGTTAGGCGGGGGTAAACGGACCAACAGGCCCATTCCCAGAGAGACACCGGGACTTATGCCCCGGCCCTCTGTGAGCTATTGCCATTATGTTAGCATGATAAAGATGACAGAGGAAGAAAGAAGAAAATAAAGGAAAATCTCAGCCACGAGTCGATCGTTGATGCACGCAAGTGCAATTTATAGCCGCTGATGTGCGGAGCTTACGAGCTTGTGACTTCCTGGAGGACGTGTTCTTAGTTGTGAAGGATGTCTTTCCCAAAGTTTGCCAAGACTATTCTTGAACGTGTTGACTGTCTCCGCACCGACAACGTCGGAGGAGAGTCTATTCCCCATGTTCACTTTGAAATAAGGAAAGAACTCCTGGCTTAAGGTTGTTCTTTGGGCTTTATGCTCGAGTACCTCTTTGGCCGTTACTTCGCAGGCGATCATAAGCGTCTCTTTCAAAAAGTCCCGCTGTTGGTACATCGTTGAAGCCAGTCAGATACCTGAATGTTTCTATTAGTTGCGAGTCGTCTTTGCTCGGGAGAGATCAGGCCCAGTTCCATATAAGAGGGGTGGCCACACTCCATGTTTTATAAGGTGTACAACAATGAGAAATATTGGTTGTATTTTTCTGTCCCAGTACTCACGGTGCTTAGGAAGATTACTCGTGCTGCGCTTGATGCGCGTTCTTTCCCTTTGGAGAATGTTGGATGCCGAACTCATCAGTTCAGTCGGTGCTTCTTGCCTTGGTATTTTGCGGTTTGGAAATCATTGCCGGCATCGGCTTTCGGTCGTGTTGGCCTGCAGGCGTTTAAGCCAGCTGTTAATGGCCTTTATGTTGAATTTTCTTCAGCATCGTTTTTGGGCTTCCCGGTGTTACGTAATTCTTCATTTGGGTTGTACTACCTGTCGGGGTGGTCCGAGCTTGAAGTTTTGATTTATAACAACAAAAGACATGGAATATTTCATGAAGAAAAACTTAGAGTAATGCATGGCAATTGCCTGTTTGAATGTCCCGTTTCATTAGACACAAAAACAAAAAATTGCGTTTGAATGTAAAGTTTCACTACGCATGAACTGAATGTTGCAATGTTCATGTTGAATTTCACTAGCCGTGAAAAATTGCATATTACCATGTCGAGTTTCACTGGACGTGGAAAATTTTCTCCTGAAGATGCACGTAGTTTCTTAGCTTATGAAAAAAACTCTTCCCAAAGATTGGGTTCATCGCACGTTGAAAGTAAAGTTGAGAACAAGATGAACACGTTTCTTTTTTCCTTTTTTGTTTGTAGGAGGGTGTGGTGGAAGGAATTGGTTTCATCACACGTGGAAAGTGAAGTGGAAAACAAGATGAACAGGGTTCTATTTTCCTTCTTTGTATGAGAGTGTGGTGGAAGTAGTGCCCTATCACTGAGTTAGGCCTATATCAAATATACAAATAAACACCTGCTAGCAAATCTTATTTTATTCCTTACTGAGATCAATTTCATATTATGCGGCGGCTTGGAGAAAGTGAATTACGGGAAGTTTAGGGTCTAGGACCAATGTATTCTGGGAACCGTTCCCCATAGGACCCCAAATTTTATCTCAACCTTGCCTTAGCCTTTGGGGCGGTCTTGCAATTTTGCCTACTTTACTTGGTTCCATGTCCATGCTGCTACTAGTGATGCTTTGTCCGGCTTTTCATTTTCTTTCCCCACCTTAACGCTTAGGTGCCTAAGCTGTTACCTCCTTTGTGGGAATTCAGCCGTGCATGGGTTCCCCGTGTCTCGTCATCGCCCCGGCTGGATGATGGGGGAGGAGGGAGAGGGGCTCGTCAGCTGCCTGAGCTTTTTAGCTAGGCCATCGGGACATCTGCCCTGCGTGCCGCCTCTGATGATGCCTTTCCTCTATTCTTCCTCTGATTTCCCGATTAGCTGTTACCGTGCGGGATGACCCTGGCTGGGAACACCTTCGTGCATGGGCTCTTGGCATTTTATATGTCTCTTCTATTTCATATCTTAGAACAGCTAATTTGTCATAGAATAGAGAAGCCTAAACTAACTTTACCATGATGATAATTATCAATTATAATATTCCTCGTTGCACCTCCAAGGAGACACAACCCGATTTCAACCAAGCTGATTTACCTCGCTTCGTTGGTCTTTTTCGAGAAGGAATGCAATAGGGAAAAGACCCTTGTAGTAAAATACCATAGGCTCTTGAAGTTGCGATAAACTGCCTACCTAGTACTGATACATCTCCGTTGCAGTAAACTACCTGGTACTAATCCATTTCAGTAGCGGTTAACTACCTAGTATAATCCCTTCGGTTGTAAACTACCTAGTACTAAGCCATTTATTTCGTGACCTTTGTCGCTTCTAGGTCTTCTCAAGTCTACTGACAATCTTCGGTGTGCTTTTCCTCTTCTTTCGTCACTTGCTGTACCCTTGTCTCTTCGGAGAGCTTAGGATGCGAAATAGGCATACGGTTAGGTTGCTTATCCTATGTAATGGGGAGCTGCGCCCCCCTCTCCCCAAGGAGACCCTGTAGGTTACCTCAGCCTTAGCTAGGCCTTTGGAACGTCTTTCCTTTGTGCTTACTTTGTTTCTTCCCGCTTCGTACTGTACTGCTACTGATTATTTTCCTTTGTTCTTCCTCTTTTTGCTAGACTTCCTGTCCCCATGCGCGTTGATCCGTTGAGGGAAGACCCCCGTGCATAGGGTCCAAGCTTCTATCGACGTACTATATGCCTCCTCTTTCTTCCTTTGTGAAATCGCCTTTGTTGAGGAAACGGAGGCTTAAGTTACAGTGGTAATAAATATGAATATATTGTTGAAGCTTCGGCGTTAAGTTCAACTTAACTCATAGAGTTTGTATTTTGTTTCTTTCCAGCTTGCGTACGACTACAAGTTCGATGAAGAAGAAGACTGCAAGATCCCTTGCATGTGCGGGGCCGATAACTGCAGGAAGTGGATGAATTAGAAAGTTCCAAGTCCGTCACAGTAGGGTTATTATGCAATTACTTTACAGCAAAATATTATCTTCTGTTACCAGATGCACTTGATATCTTTACAGCGTTGACACGCACCTTGCTAAAACAGGTGGTAGGTATAGGCACTACCACTGTCCTAGACACTATCTTTGAACTTCGCTTACTTTTTCTGGACTTCATTTCTTCAAAGCCATTAAACTCCCTTCCATTTCCATACTTCTACGGATGATGTTTTTTTTGCTGGTCTCTCTTTTCTTTCTCGTTTTACTCTTCCCATGCTCGTTGACTCGTGCATGGTTTCCACGTTTCTCGTGATATTCTTCATGTCTCTTCTTTCTTTCTCTTATTGGATCGCAGTTTTCACTGTGGTTAGCGAAGTTTAAACTAGCATAATACTGCTGTTACTAGTCCATGCTTCTACTGATCACATTTATTTGTATGCTCTTCCTCTTTTGGTTTCGTCCATCTTGCTGTGATCAAGTGTAGGCCCTCCATCGTGCTTAGGTCCAACATTTCTCTCGTATCCTTTTGCCCCTAATCTCGTATCCTATTGCCCGTACTCTCTTGCATCTTGGGTGAAAAAGTCAGACGTAGTCTCGAGTATCTAGTAATAATGCTGCGTATTCCAGTTGTAGTTAATGATATACGACAATATTTTACTAGCTATATCATAATTACATTAGGTAATTCTAGCTAAGCAACACCAGCATTGCCACTGACACGCAATAGAAAAATATACGGGACTGCCGCAATGAAAAAGTGCTAAGTTCCTTTGAGGTTTTGCGTTGGAAACACCGTTATTCAGTTTTTGCTTTCTGCTTTGATGGTGGAAAATTTTGCACGCCGTGGTGCCAGTCTCTCGTCACAATTTATCCAAGGACCGCTGTGGTGAAACTCGCCATCGTTTCTCAATTTAAAAATGTCGCTATATAAATATACCCTCTGTTGTAAATACTAAAAATCACAATATTCTCATGGAGGTACAGCCATCATTTTCACTTCCGTATTTCTCAAAAATCGTAAGATTGTCCTGTTGCAGAAGATGGCGATCTTTCTTATTTGAGGAAATTGCACAACCTTTTGAGGTTCACATTAAAAAACTGTGTTACTCAGTACTGATATGTGCTTTATTAGCGGAACAATTTCCTCATTAACTTTTAACATTCTTGTAGTTATTTTAGAGTTCCTCTATCATCTAAAACACTACAAAAGTGATAATTTCATCGGGTGCGCCTTTCTTACACACTCCTGGATTCTTCCCACTATCTTGGGTTCTCCTCTCAACTATAAAACTCGAGGATTTTCTATTTAGTGCATAATCTATTTGAACTTGACCTCAGTTTTTGTTCTAAGTATGTGAGAAAATTAGTGTTAATTGATATTTTGGGATACTTTGACTTCCCGAGTTGGGAAATTGGACCTCTGGACTGTGCGGGGAAGGAACTTCTTTCCCTACGAAAGTTGTACCATGTGAACCGCCTTCTTTCCCTTTAACCCTCTCTTTGATTGGTAAATCTCTAGGTACTACGTGGAGCTTTGGCTGAGAGGCAACGATATGTGAGAATGGGCTAACGTATGCTCTCCCCAGTTAGACCTTGTTCAGGTTTCTTTTTCTTATTCTATTACTGGTATCGAATCAGCGGTTATCAGTGGTATCTGTTGATACCTTTATCTAGTTCTAATTTGTTATTCATCTTTCTGTGGACTGCATCTCCGGGACCTTTATCCATTTTTATTTATTTATCAACAGTCTCTTTGCTCGGAGGGTCAACGTACAGTATATTGCCCTATATAGGGACACTGTTTGTCCTTTTAGCGTGGAAAGAACGGACTCTTTCAATAGCATTATTTTAACGCGGATTTTATCTGCCCGCTGCAAAGTTAATGCTATCCATTCAATGCAACCTGTGCACAAACGCTTTTTTTCCTGGTCAATACTGAGGGACAGAGAACCCTTGTTGCAAAATAACGGCCTGGTGTCTTTTGTACAAGAAATGAAGGTTATCATTGGACGTGAATGGCTTGGCTCTGAAGAAGAACGATTAATAATATTGTTGCTCATTCGAATAGCATTGCTTGCAGTGCCTCTTATTAAATTCGCACCATCTTTTAAGGGTGCTGCTGCTTGCGAAGAAAGCGTCCGACATGGATATCCATTTTATTAACCGTTTTTTCTCATAGCGTGGTTTATTTACAGCCCTTCAAATAGTACTTTACCCACGAGAAAGGTAGATTAATTCACGGTAGGAAGGGTTAAGATGGGCGCGACAGCACCCTAACCTTCATACTCTTTTCGAAAAATTGATCTGCTAGAATACAATTTCCATATTCGTTTTGACCGATAATGTATGCTAACTGACGACATAATCACTTGATGCTCTATCATCCAACCGACGACGTTAATGAAGAATATTCCAATCGCGTGGGATTATTTACAAGATTAGATTCTCTTGACTTGTTATATTAATGAAAAATATTAGTTATTTGATAGTGTTTTTATACTTAGCCTAATACCCGATCTCATTTGTTTGTGTACATACTTACTGCTTAGTTTAAAATAAGAGATCATTGAAGTGGCATTAGATGTTCCTGTTTTACTGTATTTTCAATACCGGCGGAGTATAGGTAGGTAGTAAATTACTGTAATCAGTCCCTGTGTGCCGAGCGCAGCTGGTAATGACAAAGAAACACCGTGTGAAGAATTCTGTGAATAATCTTTTTGCTGCTGTGTCTCTTCTTTATCAGATTGCTGTTCTCATTCTTGTGCTCGTATATAATCCTTTACGGGCCGCGGGATGTATAGATACCAGTATCATCTTATGAATTACCGCCCATGGTGCTGTCAACGAGATCTCCAGCCACAACGCTCTGTTTTAAATGCAACCCCAGTTGCGTCGCAGGGGTACCTATGTCAAAATACCATTACTGGTTATTAGTTATCATTCTTATTACCTTGTAATGGTATCGCCAGATACTGTACTCGGCTCTTTAGCCTCGTAATGGTTTCTCCAGAAACCATTACCGGCTCTTTTGCCTCGTAATGGTTTCTCCAGTTACCATTATCTGCTCTTACGCCTCGTAATGGTTTCTCCAGATACAAGTATCGCCTCTTTTGCCTCGTAATGGTTTATTCATATACCATTATCGGCTCTTTTGCCTCGTAATGGTAGCGCCAGATACCATTATCGGCTCTTTTGCCTTGTAATGGTTTCTTCAGATACCATTATTGGCTCTTTTGCCTCGTAATGGTATCGCTAGATACCGTTATCGGCTCTTTTGTTGCGTAACGGTATCAACAGACACCATTGTCAACAGTTTTGCCTCGTAATGTATCTTCAGATACCATTATTTGTAATTACCAGCCTTATTGCCTCCGGTAATGTCTCCAGAGAGGAATATCTACTGGTACTGCCAAGAGCAGGCGTAGCTATACATTCTGTGAACTGGATGATTACAGGAACTTACTGTTGCGCCTTTTTCGACGCTGTAGAATTAGCAATTTTACGTTTTATAGCCGCTATAAATTTTTGAAAATGACATTATAAAGTGCAAGCCTTAGTTTTATTATCTATGCTACCTAGCATACCTTCATATTCTATGTATTTCTCCAATTAAGACTTACTACGGTTGTTTGAATGGAAACATCAATGGTGGAAGGCAAAGTCAGATAATTACTTTCCTTAATCCTATGACGCATGCCATATTATCAGGCTAGGATATGGTGCTACATAATATTCCAGTGGGTGGGAATAGGCCCCAGCGTCCCTCAAGGGGCATAGGATGGGCCAAAGGGTTGGGTTGGTTATTACAACCATCCATGTTACTGGGAGCAGCTCCCCAGGGGGAATCTGTAAGTTACCCTAAGGCCAGTTGCTGGACCTTCGAAATATAGTTCCTACTTCGCTTCTTTCTAGTTTCATATTCCAAGTGATGACGCTTTCTTCTGTCCATCGTCTTTCCCAACTTACTGTTCCGTTCCGATGCGCGTTGATCCTGTGTAGGAACCCCCTCATGCATGGGTTCCTCGTTTTATCTTGTCGTACCATGTCTTCCTTTTCCTCTCTTCAAAATACCCGACTTGTGATCGTTCCACGTCCTCTCTCGCACTCACCATTAGCAAATGATTCTCTTCTCGAGGTCGTGCAGTGTGGCGAAGTAGCTGTCCAGATCAGCAACAAGCATAGAGCCGTAACTCGCTCTTCTGCTCGGTGCCCACTCTCACGAGTGTGGCCAGTCTTGTCAAGATTGGGAGCAGTTAACGCCATACTTTGTGACAAGGTTTCCCACAACTTTTTAATGCGAAAGAAGTTACCTGATTCTGCCTTTTTATCTCCTATTGCGGCTTTTGACCGACCTAGCCTATTATTTTTTCCAAACCGCTTTCTATTGGAAACAGTGGTATCTTCGTCCATATATTAGATATAAGTGTGTGTGTGTATATAATATTGTATCTATGTATTTAACTTTTCTTCACTCTCTAAATTCCGCTCTGTTGTAATTGCTACTACTGCTTCTACGGCTCCACTGCGGAGGCACTGGCTTAACCAAAAATGGGATTGTGGGGAGGCGCAGTTGACACAAGAACAAGAGTCTTGCGATTTTCACGTCATAGCTCTGATAATCTGTAGTCAATTTTAGCCTTCCATTTCTTTTTAACTATGCTAGTATAGAAATGGGCCCATACTCTACACATCAGCAACAGTATTACTGTGCGGCGTAGCGAACCAGAAAGTGGGATGTTTAGCTAACGAAGCCGATATCTGCCGTGCGTGTGTCCGATCTGCCTGGGCGCTCACTGCTCTACCAACTATCGCGGTTGTTTATGGCGTTCCTCTTCGAGGTGTGGGGGGGGGATCCCTGGCCAGATCCCCCCCCCCCCACCAACCGCCATGGCACAAGGTGCTGCATGTGCAAGCCTTAGAGCAGTGGGCTGTGTAAGTCCGCACAGAATGATTACTGTTGCAGTAGTAGTCGCAGTTACACATGCTGGAGGCCCAACTGCCACAGTTAACGACTTTGGATTTGGTAACGGCTGACGACCTTTTTTCTACCGTTGTAATCACCGCATTACCTTCTTGTTCACGTGCTGTATTTTCTGCTGTGCGTGTTCTCTTTTGCACTACGGGACTCCATTTGTGCTGTGTATATATATATATTAATATGAGTAGCTATCATTGTTGTTGATTTGTTGCGTTTATTACCGCCATGTTACTGTGTAAGTATGTAGTCGTTTAAGTGTCCCTGTACGTACATGGATTACCTGCCCCCCCCCCCCCAAACGCGCACCATTGGCGCACAGTATTACCTCGGCAGCATGGCCATCCTGCGTCTTTTGTTATATATTAATTAACTACAGAACTATGCCAATGCTACCGTGTTTTAATATAGTTAGGAACCTTCACTAGGACACCCTTAGCTAGCCCTAGCCTCATTCATCGAAAATGCCTTGCATTTCCCCCCTACCGCAGGTGATGGTCTTACGCCACTGAGGCGTTCTAGTTTTTTTTATCGATTTTTACACGCGATGCTGTACAGTGCGGAGGAAACTTGAAGCAGTCGGTCTAAGGGGGAAAAGGAAAATGATCCTAAAAGATTTGTGACAATTTTTTTTATCATTGAGATCAACAAATAATACAGAAAATATGCTAAAACTATGCGAATGACGAAAAGTTCTAACTAGGTAGGTACAATTGTATACGGAAGACTTGAAAGTACCAAGTTCATACAGCAATGTAGGTAGCGAATAGGACATTTCTTTTATCTTGTCTATATCAAAGATACTCGATACACAATAAAACTTGCATTTTCCACATCGAACTTTCTGTTTAAAATCTGGTCGCTGCCCGCGAGAGCACAAAACTGGAAACGTTTTTCACAACTCTCCCAGATCACGTTGGCGCGGGGCACACAATCCAAAATAAGCTCTAATGGCACTGCCACCTTTGCGATTTCCATAAAATAGTGAAAGCAAATGTGAACTTGTTAATTCCTACCCTAATTTTGAGCTGAAACTCGCGAAGACGAGTATTTTAGTGACATTTTTTTCAAACACAGGTCCTAGCAACCGTCAAAGCAACTTTTCTAAGAACATGGAACGTTTCCTATTTCGTGCTCTCGTCCGCAGTGTCTGTTATAGTGTTCGATAATTATGTAAACTGAAAGTTATGAGCGAATTGGCGTTTAAAGAACTAAATATGGCCGCTTTGTATCCTAAGTTCTATGTACAGTACTGGCCGAAAAAGGTTACAAAGCCATTCTAACTTAACGAATAGTGGCAGAGAAATAGAATAGGCTCTCATTAGGTTGTTACGAAAGTTTTGCCAGTTGTGCAACATGTTGCATAGGCTGGTTCTGAAGAACTAACGAAAGTTCCATCTGCCGTATAACAGGTTGCTAACACTGGTTCTGAAGTAACGATAGTCATGGCTGCCTCATAACCGGTTGCTGACACTGGTACTGAAGTAACGATAGTCATGGCTGCCGAATAACCGGTTGCTAACACTGGTTCTTTTAACGAAAATTCTGTTGGCTGCATAAACTGGTTCTGAACTTTTGAATTATTTGTAAAACTTAACGCTGTGCCAGTTCTAAGTACATTTTGAAACGGTCATGTATCTCATGAAATTGCTTAGAAGCGCCTCTGGTCATCTTGCCCTAAATTCAACTTCTTAATGGACTGATATCGCATCTCGTTCTTTTTCCATATTTCTTGAAGTTGTAATTTGTATAACTTAAACTTTTATTAATCTTAGAATTTTTTGTTAAAGCCTTACATTAGTCATGATGGGTATTTTCACAAGTAAAGTTTCAGAATCAAGTTTCACATTTGCCAGTTTGTTCTTGAGTTACAAAAACTGAAATAATCGTAAGTCAAGAGGCATCGCGGAAGTAAAATGTAAACTACACCAATGTTGCATGGCAAGAGCTTTCGTTACAACCTGATTTGCTTACAAAAACTCGCTAAGCTTTTACAAGCGGTTACAGCGCATGTAACTGACATAAGTTGTACAATACGGTATATATCTTATACAGAAAAATGCTATGAAGTTACAAGAACACAGAACAATTCGGGGTATAACAAGGGTTACGGAGTCGGAAACTGGCTAGAAACCAGGAGTCGGAGTCTATAAAATTGGCCATTTTGTCAAGAAAAAAGTAGGAAACCATCATTTTTAAAGCTTGAAGAAACTGAGTCTGAGTTCGTGCATCAGACTCCGCAACCCTTGGTGTAACATCGACACGTCTACTGTACACATTTGTATGTTATACTAGTGCTACTCCTATGAGAAGTTATACGTCTCCGGTACGAAGGGTTGATTGGCCGTACATGACCAACAGTTCACTATCTCACCCTGCATGGAGTACCGGTACCACTCTTGGTACACATTGGATGGGGTCATCAAGTACCAACTGTACCATACAGTATATGGCCAACAAAATACTGCCAAACTTATAACGCTAGTCCTTGCCTACAAGTAGAAGCACACAGGCGGTCTTTGCTGTCATTGTTTGGGTACGATTCGGTGAGTTACTATGATGGGTAGTTCTAGCCTACTTGAGCTTCAGGTACCTATGAATGTGTTGGGTCAGGCGGCACCTATTCTAGCTGAGCTGATTCCATCCTTACCTATTCTGAACTAACATAATACGCACTTTAAGGTAGGCCACTCATTAGACCAGGACCAGTAACTTTGTACACCTGAACTTCTGCTGCCGGGCGGTTCCAGTCATAATTGGACATTCGGCAACAACACCTGTGTGTTAAAGATGAAAAAAGGCTGGCACGTCTATTGAACTCACGTTTGTACTGTTACAGTAAAACTAATTGCATGCAGATATTAGCAATGAAGAGCGAGCAACGGGATACCTGCGATATGATCGAAATAACTCAGATAATCTCAAAACTTGCGGCACTGGGGCGAGGTTCAATGGCATACAAAGCTAAAGTTACTAGAATGTGGCTAAACACGAGCACAAAATGCTGAAAACTTTACATGAATATAGAAGGAGAAACAGTTCTGACGCGCTGAACCGCCCATCCGATGCCGAACAGAGATGTGCAGATGATGAAGCGGTCCTGTTTTCTGGTTTTCCCCACCCTCCTCCAGCCCCTTATGGCCGCCATACGGCCAGCAGCTCTGACCCACTTACGAATAGCGGCCTTTTCAGGTGTTGTAATAATACTGGCAGAGCTTCGATTCTTTCAGCCTAGCCAAAAATTTAAATTACCCTCATTTCTTCTTTAATTTGAGGCGGCAGTAAGGAGGAGCGCAGGTCACTGCTAAAAATTTTTCGCTAAATGCGATCACTCGACACCCAAGCGGTTATCTTCCGAAAAAAAAGTAATGTAGAGCAGGCATGGCACCCAGCTGTCGGGAAACTGGACTTCGCCTCGCTCGTTTATACACTAAAACGGTCACTACAAATGCAAGTTTATTCTAGGCTGCGGCCCTCTAAGAGCTATTACCGTAAGGTAAAAAGATCAGAAAATTGTCGTCATGTGAAAATAAGAAAATTATCGTCATTGTTAGGTAAAGACAAGAAAATCAGACGCCCTAGGGAAAACCGCAACCCAGGGGTGACTGAGCAAGTAGTAGTTCTCTAGCGATGGGACTCCCCACATGCCAAGTCTGCCAAGTTGTTCGTGGGTACCGAGGAATTTCTCCGATTGCTAGCGCATATTTCGATCGAGTGCGATCGCCATTTTGAAAGTAAGGTCAACTTGACCGCACTCCACAAAGGGGATATCGACATGCACCGGTTCGTGCTGCAAGTGGATATCTACCAGCCGGCCCCAGGGGAGTGTGCGGCTGCACTTGACAGTGACTCATACCTTCATCACCAATGTATTACGTTAGAGATGGAACTTCAGTATTGAAAGTTTCCGAGACGTGAGACTTCAGCGGATATTTTTTACATCATCTCTAGTCACACTCCTAACATGAACCCAAAACTCCTGTATTACGATCATCATTATTATATTCCTATTTTTAGCACTGCTAACACTTGCGTATGCACTTACGTTTGTTACAATATCAACAACTACATGATTCTATCTCTGGTAGATAGATAGTTACAATAGTCACAATAATCTTTAAGTCACTTAATTTAACGTCGTGAGATGAGACGCACTGGCTCTCGCCGCCAAACGTTGACCTCTACGAACGATTTGATGTTTCTTGCTGATTAAATATATTCCTTGCATCACCATGCACTGTTTGCTTTTAAAATGAGATTATTATGTTAATCAAAAAAACCTTTTTGATTCATTGAAGTTTTAACCATGGAGCGCAGGACCTGCTTGTTTGTTATACCGAATGGGGTCGTAGTGCACCCCATGAGCGCATGTATGCAACTTATAGGTTTGAACTGACCCGATTTAGAATTTAACATCACCATTGCGTTGGTCTTCATCTGTTTCTTCTAAGGCCCCCATTTTGTGGCACTCAACGCCAATAGCAGATGCAGTGGAAGTCTTTCTCTTGCCCCCGAAAGAGAAAAGTGAACTGTGCGAGGTCTTCCTGGACGACCAGAAGGAAGACCCAACGCTGTCTGTAACGTCACGGTCTGCGGGGTCTCTGGGTCGGCTGCCCATTCCTCGCAGCGTAGCCACTCCTTTGCTGCAGCAGGGAGGTATTCGGGGACCCCACGTGGCTTTGAACTGTGAAATAAATTTACAGAAGCTGTAACGAATAGTGGGCATCGTCATGAAAAACAAAAAAAAGGGTAGGTCCAAGTACTTACTGTACATTTGGATGGTTAAAACTAGCACCGAGAAGTTGTCATTCTCGCACATGAATAATAACAAGCAAAGGTGTAACGACATTAAAATGGTTAAAATAAAATCTTCTAAACGCAAACGTCCAAATACATTCGAATTAAAAATTGCGAAACACAAAGTCCAAATACATTTGAATCGGGATAAAATTGCTAAAACTGCCACCGAGAAGTGCTACTGTCCTAGCCTATATTTATAAGAGGCGAAGTCCAAAGATACCTTGGAAAACGGAAACATAGCACTAATAATACCAAGTTGTAGCTAGTGCCTGAAGTTACTCAAGTTCCTCGTAATATAACAAAAGGACCCCCACTGCACTGTGCAACTAGGTGCAAGATCCACTTGATATCAATTTCTGATTTTTCCGAAAAACTTAAGTTACTTTTTTCACAAATTTTTCGATTTGCGACTACCTTCAATGTCAGCAATATTGATTGCAGTTATAGTCCGTGGTCGATTGTATACAGTAAGTTCAGCGTTTGAACAAATCATGTTTTACGGAATGCACAGTCCAGTAAAAAGTATTAAGTAGATATCTCACCAACTAAGGAAAGACAGAAGCACTATTATCGTTTATTTATGCTGTGGCTCTCTACTGAAATATGTATTTCACCAATCGCGGTGACAACAATGTCTATTTCAAATAGCTATGCAGTGAAGCTCCGAGAAATCATTTATTTTGGTAAGTTTACCAGAAAGTCCCAGTTGTCCCGTGCGCTCCTTCCGGCAGAAGGCGAGGTGTGTCGCAAGGAGGAAGGAACCGTATCTACGTAACCTTATAAATTAACCTCATACCAGAAGTTACGGTCAGAGGTACGCACATATGGGGTAAAGCACATTCTAAGGGGGATGTATCCATCCCCTGAAGGATAACAGTTTTTAACTGGTGCTCACGACGGTGCAGTACATGGTCCGCCGAATCAGCGGCCACTATGGTACACAACCTCTATTCTTGACGAGAGAGCGAGAGGGAATGGGCAGGGAGTATATAAAGAAAACGGCTAACGGGAACACCTTACATACCGGTAGCCCAGCAAGAAAAGGAATTACAGTATATAATTAACAGTCAGTATAGTCGGAAATGGTAAAAAAAGAATAGAAAAAAGAAAAAGTTGAAGCGATGCAGTGAGATTTTAGGCTAGACAAGGGAATACCAGCAACTTAATAAAAAAATACTTCAATCCAAGCTAGATACTTCGGTGCTGCGAGTCTATGCCCCTACATACGTTCTTCTGGCATAACACATGCAAGTGAGTGGAAAATAAGATACCGCATTATGAAGACATAACAAGAAAATAAAGTGCATGGTCTGAATCATACGCCACATGCCTCTATTCCTGTCAAGAGCGGAAGAGGATTGTGATATATGTTAAGAAAACCAGTTGGCTCAAAAGTTGAACAAAAATTAAATAAATACATGGAAGGGACTAGAGCTCCAAGATACCACATGCACAAAACTTTAAAAATTATATTTACTGCTGTCACGACGCACGAGCGGTGGGAGAGGCGGGGCATAGCTAAAACCTCATCTTCTCGTAAGCAACTCGAAACGGATAGGAGAGGGGAGAGAAGAAGAAGAACGGATCTGGGGACGAGCAACGAGTTACTTTCATACTGCGAGTCAACGATACTGTTGGCAAGATATTATGCTGCGGTGCTGGTCCAGCAGCAACAGAAGAAAATAATTGTTGTTATTTCGACATACGTGTTTCTGCACTCGGATCCCAAAATGGTTGGCTAAACTATGCAGTGCGTATTATTTTAAGGATTGGAAACTGAGTGAGAGAGCTCGAATTCGTTATTTACTTATCAACAGAGTTGAAGAATCTGATGACTGAAGTCCAGCCAGTTTTCGGTAGCTACTGACTCATATGACTCCTACCTACTCCGACTCCTTGAACCCTACGATTTTCGAATCCTACCGAGACCACCATCTCCTAAAAAATAAATAAATACATATTAACCAACTTTAGGTCCAGTTAGTTTCCGATACAAACTAGTGGCAAGGTATTATTAGGTAGGCTATTATAAGAAGATTTAAGCCTACCTAAATAAGTACTAAGCTCTTCTAAGAGAGGAAAAAGATGGGACACACTGTATGTCGATAGAAAAACGGGGAACCCATGCACGAAGGTTTACCCACACAGGATTAACGCGCATGGGAACAGCAAGGCGGGAAAGAAGAGGAAAAACAGAATAAAGCATGGGCAAGTAGGAGTTTGAAATCGGGAAGGAAGCAAAGTGGGCACGAAAGACAGACGTCCCGAAGGCCTAACTAATGGCTAAGGTAACCTACACAAACCCCCCTGGGGTCGCTACTCCCCATAACATAGGATGGGCGAACGTAACTAAACTACTGGCCTGGGTGTGCGTCTTGAAAACGGTTCGATCGTTCTCAGTCTCTGGACAAATTATTAGAGGCAGCCTGATATTGTTTTGTTCGTATATCTACTCTGCAGATTTTGGACAGGTCTGGATAGAACACTTTATTTCAACTACTTAGGGTTTCTATCCAGATAAGCCCGAAATATGCACAATCGGTACCAAAAATAGCATGCTGCGTCTAATAATATATCCAGACAGTACCGGTCAGACCAACTTAGAGACGTACCGACCTCCGACCTGTACCTTAAGAGGCCTTGCTTCCAACCTCCATACATGCTGGACTCAGACTCCTGCCCTACAACCCGGATCATCACAGGCACAAGCAAAGAAGTACAGAGAGCAGAACCTCTGACAGGAGCGACGCAGTTCCCTGCAGGTGCGTGGCAGTGAAATCGTATGCCGGAGTTACACTACAGAATTGAACGCTTAACTAATGACGGGACCACCTAGTTAGTTTCGTCTCCATAGATGCGCCCAATGAGAAATAAAATACAAAAAATATCACCTCAGCCATTTCCAAACCTCCAAGGTTTGGACCACGACTAATTTAGCTGCCAGTCCATAAGTCTACCGGAATGCGACTCAGCACAAGATATTGAAAAAGCACAATTAAAGAGTTATGGGCACATGAAAAACAAAACCTATATCAATACTCAATTCTGGGTCATTCAATAGCTAAATAATATCTCATGTCATATGAATAATCTCATAAAGAATCAACATATATCGTGATATATCGTGGATATATCGTGATATCCTTCAACAATTTTGACTGCGAAAAGCATGTAGCGTACTGGTTGATACACGAATCCTGTTACTAACTTCCGTACATTCAATAAGTGCATACTATAGTTCGTTGTCAATATGTACGTAGGAGTCAGGTCAGACTTATTTTACCGAGAGACAATGGCAGCTTGTTAACAAAGCCGAGCTCATCAAGATGTTCATCTCACATCACGCACTATAAAGCGGTTAGACATGAAGCATCAATGACGCTCCATCGGAATACAGTAAACGTATGTTCAGTGAAACTGATTCAGATAAATATTTGTTAGTTATCCAATTCATATACAGTTTCAACAATTATACTAGGAATTAATGAAATTAGTTGCATTGAGGGGGTGAAACGTTAAATAAATAAAAAAAGGAGACATGGAGAGGAAGGGTGAAAATGAGAATCCGTACTTGAGAGACACCATGAACGGTGGTATGAGAGTTAAAAGAAAGGTAGAAATTGAAGAAGTTTAGAATAAACAAGAACGCGAAAATTAACTAGCGCTATTGCTGATGATAAATTATAAAGTAATTAATAAGTCTTTAGAGTAAGAAAGAATGAATCGATTAAAATATTATTATATAATTAACACTACTTTGCAGTGCGCATGAGAATAAATCGACATTGAGGTTACTTTTTTTGCAACACCCGATACCTCAGGAAAAGAAAGAATAAATGAAGTAACTACTGAAGGAATACGAAAGTAACTACAATTACACAGGCCTTAGAGATGAGAGGAAAATCGTAAAGTAATGGATGCAATTTACGTACCTATATACCAACGGTACAACAGTTTTTTTTTGGGTTTTCAAAGAAAGCTGGCGCACATGGTTATTTAGATTAGACTAGATTAGATAGGCGGCACTAGACGAACCAAAAGGCCCATTCCCAAAGAGACACCGGGACTTACACCCCGGCCCTCTATGAGCTATTATTAATTGCCATTATGTTAGTAGGATGTAGAGGACTGGAGAAACGAGAAGAGAAAAAATAGAAGACAAAAGAGAAAAAGATAGGAGAAATAAAAAAGAAGGGGGAGAAGAATCTACGCCAAAGCAATGATCATGAATGCCCGCAAGCATGATCGATGGCCGCTGATATGCGGAGCTTAAATATATAGATGGAGCGGAAGTGAGACGAAGTCAGCTTAAAATGGCCTGGGAAGCTTTGGCCGTTAAGANAGCCCTCTATCTGTGCATGACTTCTTGTCTTCCCTACCTTCCTTCTCATACCTTCCGCCACACGCCCGACCCCCTCCGGAGCCGCCCCCTACGTAACTACAACAACAACTGATATAGATATACCAGATGGATATCGAATTTATACCTACTTTTTACTATATAAAGTAACCGATATCGGGGCCGCCGAAATCAAAGATACCTAGTTGCAAAGTTAGTAAAAAAAAAGGGGGGGGATACCTAGGTAGTGTTTTTTCCTCAAAAAAATAGAAATTCCCTATACTTACCCAATGCAGCGGTATTACCATTTAGACTGAAAAGGTATTTCACCAACTGAAGAGACAAAAATTTTCTTTAACACATGCTCTACCTTTTTACCGGAACCTGATCTGCGTCAAAGGATTGAATTTCGAGTGCCCATAGGATGGACTGTGACTGCAATCAGTGTAACTGAAATCGAAGGTATAGTTGCAAATTACGTAGAAAACACGCAATGGGGTAACTTGCAGTTTATTACAAAATCTCTAACAAATTAGAATAATCATATCTTCTCCATTTTTACATAGAAGAGAGATATTACTATCAAGGTATTGGGCAACGAAATTCCCCACTCAAAACGCCAAAGGAAAATACACAAACCATGAAATGTATTTCACCAATTGCGGTGACAACAATGCCTATTTTAAATAGCTATGAAGTGAAGCTAGGAGAAATAATTTACTTTGGTAAGTTTGCCAGAAAGTCTCAGTTGTCCCGATGACTCCTTTCGGCAGAAGACGAGGTGTGCAGCAAGGAGGAAGGAACCGTATCTACGTAACCTTGCAAATTAACCTCGTACCCAAAGTTACGGTCAGAGGTACGCACATATGGGGTAAAGCACATTCTAAAGGGGATACATATATCCATCCCCTGAGGGATAACAGTTTTTAACTGGTACTCATGCAGGAGGGTGCAGTACATGGTCCGCCGAATCAGCACACAGCCTCTATTCTTGACGAGAGAGCGAGAGGGAAGGGGCAGGGAGTATATAGAGAACAAGGGTTAACGGGAACACCGTGCATGGCCTAGCAAGAAAATGAATTGTATATATAACAGAGTCAGTATGGACGGAAAAGGAAAAAAAAAGAATGACAAAAAAGAAAAAGTTGAAGCAATGCAGTGAGATTCTAGGCTAGACAAGGGAATACCTGCAACTTAATGAAAAGAACTTCAGGCTAGATACTTCGGTGCTGCGAGTCTATGCACCTACATACGTTCTTCAGGCATAGCACATGCAAGTGAGTGGAAAATAAGATACCGCATTATGAAGACAAAACAAGAAAATAAAGTGCATGGTCTGAATCAAACGCCACATGCCTCTATTCCTGTCAAGAGAGGAAGAGGATTGTGATGTTATATGTAAAGAAAAATATTTGGCTCAAAAGTGAAACAAAAATTAAATAAACACATGGAAGGGACTAGAGCTCCAAGATACCACATGCACAAAACTTTTAAAATTATATTTACTGCTGTCACGACGCACGAGCGGTGGGAGGGGCGCAGCATAGCTAAAACCTCATCTTCTCGTAAGCAACTCGAAACGGATAGGAGAGGGGAGAGAAGAAGAAGAACGGATCTGGGGATGAGCAACGAGTTACTTTCATACTGCTAGTCAACGAAACTGTTGGCAGGAAATTATGCTGCGGTGCTGGTCCTGCAGCACAGAAGAAAATAATTGTTGTTATTTCGACATACGAGTTTCTGTGATCGGATCCCAAAATAGTTGGCTAAACAATGCAGTGCGTATTATTTTAAGGATTGGAAACTAAGTGAGAGAGCTCGAATTCGTTATTTACTTATCAACAGAGTTGAAGAATCTGATGATTGAAGTCCAGCCAGTTTTCGGTAGCTACTGACTCATATGACTCCTACCTACTCCGACTCCTTGAACCCTACGATTTCGAATCCTACCGACTTGACCGCCATCTCCTAAACAATAAATAAATACATAATTACCCAACTGTAGGTCCAGTTAGTTGCCGATACAAGCTACTGGCAAGGTATTATAAGAAGATTTAAGCCTACCTAAATAAGTACTAAGCTCTTCTAAGAGAGGAAAAAGATGGGACACACTATGTCGATAGAAAAACGGGGAACAGCAAGACGGGAAAGAAGAGGAAGAACAGAATAAAGCATGGGCAAGTAGGAGTTTGAAATCGGGAAGGAAGCAAAGTGGGCACGAAAGACAGACGTCCCGAATGCCTAACTAATGGCTAAGGTAACCTACACAAACCCCCCTGGGGGCGCTACTCCCCATAACATAGGATGGGCGAACGTAACTAAACTACTGGCCTGGGTGTGCGTCTTGAAAACGGTTCCATCGTTTACAGTCTCTGGACAAATTATTAGAGGCAGCCTGATATTGTTTTGTTCGTATATCTACTCTGCAGATTTTGGACAGGTGGGGTTCGAACACTTTATTTCAACTACTTAGGGGTATAAACTAAAAATAGTTTGAGGTTTATCTGCAGATAAGCCCGAAATATGCACAGTCGGTACTAAAACTATCATGCTGCGTCTAAAAATACATGTAGGGACAGTACGGGTCGGACCAACTTAGTGACGTACCGACCCCAGGCCTGTACCTTAGTGACGTACCGACCCCAGGCCTGTACCTTAGTGACGTACCGACCCCAGGCCTGTACCTTAGTGACGTACCGACCCCAGGCCTGTACCTTAGTGACGTACCGACCCCAGGCCTGTACCTTAAGAGGCCTCACTTCTAACCTCAATACATGCTGGACTCCGACTCCTGCCCTACAATCCGAATCATCACAGGGCACAAGCAAAGAAGTACAGAGGGCAGAACCTCTGACAGGAGCGACGCAGTTCCCTGCAGGTGCGTGGCAGTGAAATCGTATACCGGACCTACACTACAGAATTGAACGCTCAACTAATGACGAGACCACCTAGTAAGTTTCGTCTCCATATATGCGCCCTATGAAAAATAAAATACAAAAAATATCACCTCAGCCATTTTCAAACCTCCAAGTTTTGGACCACGACTAATTTAGCTGCCAGTCCAGAAATCTACCGGAATTCGACCCAGCACAAGATATTGAAAAAGCACAATTAATTAGCTATGGGCATATGAAAAACAAAACATAGGTATATCAAGACTCAATTCTGGGTCATCAATAGCTAAATAATATCTCATGTAATATGAATAATCTCATAAAGAATCAACATATATTAGGCATAACTTTATCAGACGTAAACATTTTTTTATCGTGATATCCTTCAACTATTTTGACTGCAAAAAGCCTGTAGCGTACTGGTTGATACTTGAATCCTGTTACTAACTTCCGTACATTAAATAAGTGCATACAATAGTTCGTTGTCAATATGTACGCAGGAGTCAGGTTAGACCTATTTTAACGCAATGGCAGCTTGTTAACTAAGCAGAGCTCATCAAAATGTTCATCTCACATTAGGCACTATATATAAAGCGGTTAGACTTAAGCATCAATGACGCTCCATCGGAATACAGTGCACGTATGTTCAGTGCAACTGATTCAGATAAATATTTGTTAGTTATCCAGTTTATATACAGTTTCAACAATTATACTAGGAATTATTGAAATTAGTTGCATTGAGGGGGTGAAACATTAAATAAATGAAAAAAGTATACATGGAGAGGAAGGGTGAAAATGAGAATCCGTACTTGAGAGACACCATGAACGGTGGTATGAGAGTTAAAAGAAAGGTTGAATGTGAAGAAGTTTGGAATAAACAAGAACACGAAAATTAACTAGCGCTATTGCTACTGATAAATTATAAAGTAATCAATAAGTCTTTAGGGTCAGAAAAGATAAATCGATTAAAAATTTCTTATATAATAAACACTACTTTGCAGAGAGCATGAGAATAAATCGACACTGAGGTTACTTTTTGGCAACACCCGAATAGACCTCAGGAACCGAAAGAATAAATGAAGTAACTACTGAAGGAATACGAAAGTAACTACAGTTACACAGGCCTTAGAGATGAGAGGAGAATCGTAAAGTAACGGATGCAATTTACGTACCTATATACCAACGGTACAAGAGTTTTTTAGGTTCTCACAGAAAACTGGCGCAATTTAACCGCAACTTTGATATAAGCACAGAAGGGCTTGCATTTACGACTTAGTGAATGCAGTAGGCGGGAAATGCTGTTAGCAATTTCTTTTGGCGCAATCAAAGCACAATTTTAAATTTCCTCTTCGTTTTCTCTAGTAGGAATATACTGTAATACTGCGGAATTACGCAAGTGAACCGTTACCTATTTCCACTACTTTCTTTCTATCTCTATACTGGTCTGAGAGTACAAATTTTACTTCAACACTCCACTTTTTATCGTGAAACTTTTCACTTCAGTTGAGGAACTGCAGGCCCTATTTTTGGGTGCCTTTTTTCCAAAAATTCTAATGAAAAAACGATTCACGGGAGTAATAACAATAAGGACATAAACTGGCAACTGTTACGACATGTGTAACAAGATTTTAAGAAGCACAAAAAACAAGATTTTAGAAGCACAAAAAACAAGATTTTAAGAAGCGCAAAAAAATGTTCTGCACAAAATTGGAGGCGTAAAAGCGCAAAATAAGATTTTACCAACCAACTTTTCATGCCGAGGCCACATATGCATTCGCACGCACTACTGAAAGCGAGGATGGGCAGTTGACTCGATATAATATTTAAACTCGGTAGCATAGACACGGCAGCAAGAATGAAATGAGAGCTGCACATCCTCGCTTCACGTTGTGCCTGTGAATGTATAGTGTGGTCCTGGTACTACACGTTAACGTCCCTAACAGAAAATCATAAGCAATTATCCGATGTCTGCAACTAGATAGTGAGCGGCACTGGATTAATATCTGATAATAATTTCAAAATTACCGATTGGGGTAGGAAATTCATAACTCAACAACGTGTAAAGCAGGAGACTTTATGCTACATATGTCTGATTTAATTTATAAGTATTAATAATATAGGTTAAGTTAAAAGGCTTTACGCGCACGAGAGAACAAAGCTTAAATGATCAAAGTGAAGAGAACAACAAAGTGCATAAAACAGAGAATTATGTGACCAAAACAAAACTACAAGTGATGTCACAGCCCGTTTCAACCAATCAGATTCTCGCGCGCCGAAGCGTTGATTGGCTGTAACGTCTCGCGTGACTTTGTTCTGGTCACGTAACAGAAAAGTCAGCACTATTGACTTTGCCATTCCATTCTCAGTATAAAAATTATAGATAGCTTCGAGACAGCCACACAAGACTTACCTTCTTGATGACGTCCCTCTTGCAAACGAAAATGAGGAAAATGAAGAAACCTCGGAGGCAGTTGATGATGTCCGTCACAAGCCTGCGAACAAGCACAATTGAACACGTAGCACAATTCG
>LQNS02277100.1:9343476-9355700 GCA_001587735.2 Parhyale hawaiensis
TACTAGCTAAAATTATTTGAACATGTTTAATGTTTGCATCAAATATCTACTTGTTGGACCAAGGAGTCGGAGTCGGAAGTCGGAGTCGGAGTCGGAGTCGGAAGTCGGAGTCGGAAAATCTTGAGGGCCAGGAGTCGGAGTCGGAGTTGGAGTCGGAAATTCTTGAGAACCAGGAGTCGGAGTCGGAGTCGGACCTTGAACCATCCGACTCCGCAACCCTGCTATTTATATATATCAAGATTATACTCGAAAGGAAAAGCCTCCCACTTCAATACAATAACGCTCAAAAAAGAAAGAAATAACGGACATACAGTAGCCTACTGTATGACAAGCGAAACGTGGAACCCATGCACGCGAGTGTTCCCACGCTGGATCAATGTTTATGGGTGCCTACCGCAAGTCGAGATAGAAAAGGAAAAGCAGAAAAAAGATTGTCAGAAGAGATTGTGAAAAGGAAAACCATAATGGGCACGACAGAAAGACATCCCGTAGGCCTAGCTAAGGCTAAGATAAACGGTAAATGGAGTTCCCATTGAGTGCACTGCCCTATGCAATAGGCTGAGTGAACGATCCATTTGACGTAACTTTGAATTATTATATTCCTAGTTTAAACCTCCCTACCCACAGAGTACACTGTGGTCCAAAGAGAGGAAGAAAGAAGGGACATAAAGAATGTCAAGAAAAACGTGGAACCCATGCACGAGTCAACGCGCATGGGAACAGCAAGTCGATGAAGAAGAAAAAGATCAGCACAGAGCATCATTAGTAAGAGTATGAATATGAAAAAAAAGCAAAATGGACACGAAAGACAGACGTCCCGAAGGCCTAGCTAATGGCTAAGCTAACCTATACACAGTATACAATCCCCTGGGGGCGCTGCTCCCACAACATAGGATGGGCGAACCTAACCCTATGGCCCTTTCTATGCCCCCGAGAGACAGATGGTAGTTACCTACCCGAAAATGAGCTGTTGACAACGCAGTTAAACTGATATTTAGTTGCGCATTTATACTATCATCATAACACTACAAATAAAAAATTAAGACAGATGTGAATTTATCTCTATGAGCTGAAACCTATGAAAATTCCACAGGACAAAAGCATAATTGTTCAATTATATCTCAGTCGAAGTGTACTAATTATATGTTCCAAGTCAGAAATTTAAACAGCCTTCATTTGTGAAAGCGTAACGGTCGTATACAACCGAAGGAAGGAACGTAGTAGACAGCAACAAGCAAAAAAATTATCAGATGTAAAGAAAAAAAAAAAACGAACTAAAAAATCTAAGTTGAAATTTGCTCTAATTAAATCAGTTAGCAAAAGCTGGACCTCGCGAGTCAAAATTTCAAAGCTGAATCGTGTAAAATTCTTTTACGGTACAGTATGTAGCCTACTTAATATAGCTACCTTATTTGGTGTAGTGTATCTTGGTTACGCTCGAGATACTGTGGTATTTATGGCTTAGTTTCTTGGCACCGCTCTGCAAAACTGGTGTAGCCATGAGCATGGCCGATGAAGAACTGTAAATGCAAATATCTTTGCCAACATTTTTGACGGCCTGGTACACTATAAGACATTACGATGAGCGAAACATGATGAAACTCATTTAACTGTTGATGGCACTTAACCAACGGCATGTTCGATTCGCCCGCTTCGATGGAGATAATTACTTGATTTAGCTTTAATTCGTACCGCACTCCAACCCTGGGTGTTCGATTTACCAGACTGTATTGAGTTCAAGGCTTAAGCCTCATCGAATTCGCGGAAGACTGCTTAAGACTCAATCCTTGACAGAGAGATGACTGCATGTCATGTAGGTAGTGGTTTAGATTTTATTTTTTAAATACCTAAAAAGATTTTATATACATAGGTAACTCTAAAGCCCGCGGCACACGACAGGCTTTTTTTTTCAAATTTACACTTTATAGCGTCCAAATGCTGCGTAGTGTCTATGCAGAGAAAAACTGTGTGTTTACAAGCTACCAACTATATAACTAACTTAAATATTAGCTGTCGCATCAATCTCCTTCGTAATTCCCACAACTAAAAAAAATTATGATACCGCTTCAAATTTTGAGTGCTAACAACTCAGAAATCCATGCATTTTTAAAGTATTTAAACAAAAATCGCAACGCGTTCGAACAATCTGAAGTGAAAGCAGAGGATGCGCGACAGCCTACGTCTGCAGCGCACCTATATATAGAGGATTTACCTGCAGCTACGATACCGGCAATTTCCGATAGATGAACCTGCAACTACAGCGGCCAGATCTCGTCTGCAAATGCAAGGGAAATACTTCCCAGCGAACACGCTCGGTCAAGGAGATCAGCATGCATGCTATTCTTCACCCTTGACTATAGTAGAGATGTTAAGTGCTAACTTGTATGGGAGGCGCCCAAACTCCCTTCCTTTACACGTAGAAACGGCTCTGTTCGGTATGCGGAAATACAACTCTGCTTATACTCGAAAATTGCTCATGGGCAGTACCTACTAACTGCAAAAGTATTCTGAAGGAAATGTGCTCTCGTATGATACTACGCATGCTAGGGGGAAGAAGCATCAATATCTATACTTGTGACTATATAGGTACGATTATTTCCAAAATAGTATTCCTCCCAGAATTTTTTCGGCCATTTGGGAAAAGGGCTAATACATTTTGTCTATTTTATTCTGGACGTTATTACAAGTGCTATTCTGATGGAAAAAACAAGTTTACTTCGTGATAATGAGCATAGGAAATAAATTACTTGCCTCATGCATCTATGAACAAAAGCTACAACAACGACAACTAACAGGCCAGGCGAAACCCACAGCCCGCTGCAGAGCACACCTCCATGTATAAAAAAAAAAACTGATAGCCACTGAGCTCTGACATGAACAGATATTGCACTTGAGTTGTAGACACACAACATACACTTGTCGCCTATACATCCTCGCTTTCGCTTCGCTCCAGCAGGCTGTGGAAACTTCAGCTGAAGACAGTCAGCAAGTGGGTTACTGCATGGCAAGTGGGCTACTGCATGGCAAGTGGGATACTGGCAAGTGGGCTACTGGTAAGTGGGCTGCTGGCAAGTGGGCAAGTAACAAGTGCGCTACTGACAAGAATATTACGGCCGGCAGACCTTCCCTTACCAGGATTCTGGAGTCTGATGGATCAAGTCCGACTCCTTGCCCCAAGAATGTCAGATTCCCGACTTTTTTTTTACAAAACAGGCTCCTTTTCGAAAACTCCGACTGCAGTCGGGGTCCAGACAATCAACGCCTCCGACTTCTACCCCTCAAAAAACCCCCGACTCCGAAACCCCGTTACAGACACTGTGGAGAAGGTTGGAGCAGGGAGTTGCTTACTGTTAGCTCTCAAAAGCACAACAAAATGGAGAAGAAAGACACGTGACACAGCAGCGGAAAACGAGACTCCCGATATACTTAACCCCCCCCCCCCACAGTTGACAAGAGTGGCTGACATCCTTTGCGAGATAGCAGAAACTTGGGTTTGTCGATGACGCATGCACACATGAAGTAGCTACCCAATAAAGAATATACAGTATAATAGAAATTGCAAGATGCAGTAAAATATCTACAACGAGAGAAAACTTCTAAACTTTTAGCTGGTTCTATATTAGGGATATAAAAGGAAATAAGAATTTAGCCGATGAAACCAAATCTTTATAACGCGATAAGGCTTACAGGCCCAAACTTTTGGCACTAAATTCTCAATCTAAGAAAAGAAGAAACTGACCACGGAAGTCAAGTATTTCTAATGAAAAAAAAATCATTTACTCTTAAAAGCGGTGCTTAACTATAGCCTACATACGATGAAAATATATATAACCTATAGGCTACAATTATGGGTTTAATAGTACCATATCAGAGATTCAGAAATATAACAAATTCACTACCGATGATGACTTATCTACGGCGAGAAATTTATATAAAATGTTGAGGAGTCGCAGGGTAGAATTATTAAGACTGTAGTCGGAGGGTAGAAGACTGGAGTCGGAATCCTGGGATTAACAGGTGTCCTACCCCCCCCCCCCTCCCCCCAACTTGAAAAAATCAAGACTCCCACTTCATTAGGTACTGAATTCAACCGGCCACAAGGACATAGCACTTACCTATTTTTAATTTTTTGTAAGTTCGGACCCCAGGACCAAGCCTATTCCTTCATGATGAGGGAGGCTGTTCGAAACTGAGCCCTGAGAGGAATTTATTCCGAGAAGAAACCCTATAGATAATCTTATGAGTTCCGGAGAGGGAGTTTGTTCGAAATAGAACCCAGAAGCGTATCCTTAATATGCGACCGCTGAGAGGGCGTTTGTCCAGCATGGAGTCCCACGGCTATCCCACGGCTTCGGGGAGGGTTTTGTCAAAGTTGGAAGCACTGCGACATACAGAGGCGGACAGCTTGTTCTTACAACCAACCAAACAGCATCTATTACGGTACGTCAACCATTCCAACACAGGGCAACGACACGCCAGCTCTAATACAAAGGAACGTGACGTCATTCACTGTAATATCACACCCCTAAACGTAGTAGCTTCCGCTCAGGAAACGTTTACTCACGTATTGGCTCCATCATGGCTTTTACGTGCAGCTTCCTACTGCACTGTGATGCTTGGTCTGCCAGTGACATATATACACCGAGAATAGTGTCGGAAAACCACCACGCATTGTGACTTATCAGCGACTGAATGGACTTGCCTCCGCGTGCTCGTGTTGCAAGAGCACGCGAAGGCAGACATTTTACTTCGGTGCACCGGGAGCCGTGCTGGTTTTGGCTCACAACCTATACAATTTTACGTGCACCAACGGATATTATACTACTCCGCCTGAGTTCCTCTAGATTTCTCCGTCTCGAAAATAAAACTTTTACTGCAATCTGAAAATCAATTGTTACGGTATTTCCTACGAATATCCGTTCCAAATTTGCCTCGCAGTTACAAAGTGTAAACATATATTTCAAATTAAACAGTGAATATCCGTGTAAGGACTACCGGCATAAAATCGACACCAACGGCTATGAAGTAATATCCAACCGTCTTACTTCGCCTAGTTTGAAATGTTCCAACACGTCTGGAGTAGTAAGCATGGGTAGGTACCTACTGAATTTCATTTTTTCCCATAGTAAAGCTATATAGGTAACTACCTACTTGTGTCGGGAGCTCACAATGTGTAAATTGAGCAGAATATGGATGGAAAAATATTTTTCAGAGTAGAAATATATATGAAAGAAACAACATTTTCCACAGTATAAATCTACACGAAAAAAAAATTCGGAGCAGAAATATAAAGAGATTCAGAAAAAGCGGTAGGAAGTTTTATTTATTATTCTATTTTGCAGTTGCGCTGGCAACTGGTAAGAACAATTTAATTTGTAATACTCGGGAGCTCATAAGCACACATCGGACTCACCTACAGCAGAACGAGGGTTATAAAGAAATTTCATGGACGCTACACCGGAAAATGTGCAGCTCCAAAACCATCACGCTTTCGCGTGCACTCACAGACAATACCTGCCTCGGAAATGAAAACTGCATCACAGAGAAGACCATAGCACATTTGACACGGCGAGCACAACGCCACCTGGTCCTCCTCCGCATAATCTTGAGAAGGCTATAGTCCAAAATTAAGCACGCATGGCCGAAGTCGACAAATTGCCTTGGCAGCACGTAGGTATAACGCTGAGAGACACGATCCTTCTGGAGTTACTCAACCGTAGCTACAGCTTTTATGACACTGTTGCATTACGAAAATGTTACCTCAAGAGCAGCACGTTTCCCCGTGCAGTGCCTACCTTACCGTGCTGAAGAAGTACGAAAAAAATAAAAGAGTTTCCGTGCTGTTCTAGCACGAAACAGCAGCTGGACGCTGCACGCGAAAGCGTATACGGTACCTAGGTACTGGATTTAGGACAGCACGTAGGTATTTCAGTACACAACATCACATCGATATTCCATACTAATATCACAGGTTTAGTAAGTCAGCATTTCGTCCACTACCACTAGGCTAGGCTGCACTGTCCGTCGGCGTCATTTTCAGCATAACTGTCACTAGAAATAGCGAGCAGCATTTTCTTCACTTCTATAATAACATGATATATAGATGTCCGGAGAGGCAGCACAAGGAGCCCTATGGAGTAATATGTAGCTTATAAGAAAGTATGTGTTAGGTAAAATACAAATAGGGTAGGATACAAATAGGTAATCGGTTCAGCTATCTAACCTATATCGTTTATGCCGGGGCGACACAACGCATTCGCACGGATAACTTGATGTAAGGATACGAAACTCGCATGTCATTCATGCTACCGTATCTATGCTGCCGAATTTAAATCTCTATCGAAATAACACGCGAGCTGCGCGTCTTCGCAACCAGTTGGGCGTTCGAATGCACGCGTGGCCTCGGCATAAGAGGCACACAGGTTATACCTAAAACTCAGGTATATATAGGCCTCACACCGCAAGAAGATTGTGGAAAAATTAGCAGTTTATCCAAAAAATTACCCTGCACTGCTGTTGGCAGAAACTTTAAAGCTTTATATGCGGTGTAAACAAACCGGCACTGTATGCATGATGCTCTTTAAAGACATTACGTGACGGCAAGGCTCATTAAAAGTCGCGGTTATAGGTCGGCTGGTTCGATCAGTGGCGTTCGTCTACCGGTCGGCTAGAGGGAGCAGGTAATCACCATTATTTTCTTTGCGTTACGAACCACCAACTTGCTATTATACGCTGCCGGCGCCGCACAACAGCTCGCGAAATACCGACACCAAAGGATGCTTTCTAACGCTGGCTATACACGACAGCCGAAACGCGGGAACGTTTCGCGATCTCGGAATAAAATTTATTAGGACCGAGGCTACAATTTGACGGGCCTGCACGTCGCTTCACGACCCAAGTCATTGGGAATTTAATCTTACTCAAAATTAAGAGATAATTCGAAACAGTTCAACTGGCCATTGTCGTGTAGCAGCAGAATAACTGTAACAGCGGCTAAGATTTGATCCCTTCAAGGACCAGCAGTCCTTTCGCGGACGCTTTTAGCATTATTCCAAAGAGATCATTATTTGGTACACAATTGTTTAGAAAGCTCGATATTGTGAAAGCAGAGGTCGTATCTGATCGAAAAGTTAAGGAGAGACGTTCTCGTGTTTCGACCCCCCGTATGCAGCGGGCTTATGGCTGAATAAGAATAACGCTAAGCTGGCGTAGTTAATTCTTCTCCAGAAAATCAAACAGTAAAAAAAATCAGCTGTGTAGCAAGACACTGCATCAGAGCTGGGAATAGGTAGCCACCGCACAGCCCCTCAGAAGATGCACAGCCTACACCAGATGTAGAGACTCTCCCCCAGAGCGCAGCGGGCGCACGGAGTAGGTACTGCTCAGACAGTACATGGGGTACTCGAAGTAGGCCTAGCTTTCAAACATCATAGCGAGTACATGTATGATCCTTCGGACAGCACAGCGGGTACACGGAGTACGGTACCTATCCCTCTAACAGTACAGTGGGTACAAGGAGTGATCTTCGCACTGGCACACGATATTCAAAAGAAGCACATGGCAGGAAGCAAGGGCAGGGAGCAGGAGGGCCGACGGTGTTGCCACAGAAAACAACTTTTTGTGAGGCGCTGGGTGGCTGTTATACATGCAACGGGGAGGTACGGCCGGGCGCCGAGTACCTCAAGAACACAAGATCCGCGCGTACGCAAACTGGCAACCCTTCTTGAGGAAGTTTGTTCAGTGCAGTTAAGTCCTTCAGTGCTGCCGTTGTACGAAGTGCCGGCACTGGAGTGAACATTTAGAAGCAAGGTAAATGTCTTCATAATTGATGGTATCGGTAATAAGTCCAGGGGTTAGAGCTTTAATCTAGTAGGTACCGGTACTCGACGACTTCGATCTCAAGATTAAGACACACATGCTCTCATGCCGAGGCTACATATGCACTCACAAGAACAACTGGAAGTGAGAATGGGCTCGAAGGATGGGCAGCTCACTCGTCGTTGTGAAATCTAGTTTAACTCGGTAGCATAGATACGGCAGCGTAAACGACATGCGAGTAGCGCATCCTGACATCACGTGGTTCCTACGAACGCATAAAGTAGCCCCGGCATTGCCCTGTCTTAACGTTTGCAATAAAGCTCTTCTTACGAGAGCGAGCGTTCTTCAACAGCCTAATAAAGGGTTAAACTAGGCTGTATGTCCTCGCTACAGAGGGTTATTTCCCCCGTAGGAATACAATAGGAAAAAGAGCCTTTGTAGTAGAATAACACAGCCTGGTATTCATATCAGGTAAACAATAATAATTATACAGATTTGAGTTCTACATCAAAATGCAAAATTTCAGCACTGTATATCTCGGTGAAAATGACCCACTTATAGCATGTGACTTCTTACGCGTGTCCTCAATGGTAAAAAGATAACATTATAACGAGGTTTTTTGTCTGAAAAATTAGAAGACTACAGGAAATTCTGTTGGAATAAACTAGCTACGCAAATTTTAAAGCTACATCATACAGGTCGAATATTTAATTCATGGATTAACAGCTTTTCTTCTGCTCAAAATATTTACAAATAGCAGTGTCAAGATGTACATATTAGTGATGGGTCGAATGTCATTTCTTGGATATCCGCGGATGCGGATCTTTAAGCGTTCTGACACCCGCGGATGCAATTGCAGATGTTACCATTTCAACATCCGCAGATGTGGATCTTCTGCAGATGCGGATCTTCCGCGGATGCGGATATTCGCCCCATCACTAGTACGTATTATACCAGCATTTACTTTATAAGATACAGGGAAGAAAAAGACCGACAATAACCGCTATAAGCCAATGCTATGCGCAAAGAACACAGCCCCTCTTCTTAATTGTTGTCCCACAAACAACAAATTTGGGTTACCATTGCGACTAAACTAATCATAAAATTCTACTCGACGATTTTTTCCCTCTTTGCACAATGTTTTCGTTGCTTTCCTGCATTGTAAGGATGAATTATAAGTAAAGTAAATTACATTAGGAGCCTTACGAAAGGTGTAGCATCAATTTTAAACAAGCGTGTAGCATGCTTATAAACCAATTGAAGTTATTCAATTGAATAAAAAATTCCTAAAAGGACCTAAACAGATGAAAATTGCTTTAAGTCAGTGATTTAAAAAAATCTAGCGACGTAAATCGTGCTTTACATCCTGATTTAAATCAAGCAACTATCGATTATAATTATTAATCCGATGCCGTCTTCAATAGACATACCGAATATTTGTCGATCAATGAATTTTCTACAGTGAATATGTGCATGTGCCACAAACTTCAGGCCTACCATATAACTATAGCAAAGACGTCTTTGTGTGGGTATGAGTGGGTTAACGCACACGATTCAACCTCTTGCGCATTCTTTCACCCAAAGTCCCGAACTGCTCACAGCACGTGCAAGTCGAATGAATAATAAATCCTTCAAGGGAGTCAATGAGGATGGGTCCATTAGCTAGGGATGTTTATACGCAGCTGTTTGTTTACGGGAGAGAAAATAGAAGCAAGGAAAGGGCAGCACCCTGGCCTGAGGTGCGAGCGAAAAAAACATCGTTAATATATGCACTGCAAAAGTCTTGTGGCAAAACCAGCATACCGTAGTACGTTCCCGGCACTGACATCCAATACCTGCATCACGTCTGTGCACGGGAAAGCGTGTTAGTTATGAGACAGCACTTTCTCAGTGAAGGTACAGAATGGTAACATTTTCGTGTTTGTACCTACTCAGCTTTAGCACTAGAAAATGGCATGAAGTGCAGAGTGCCTTGAAAAAACACACAATTAAAATCTTGACACTAATAATTACCTTGGTACCTATTATAATTATTAATAATATTATATATTATATATTTTGTTTTACCTTCGTAGCCGCAACTCAGGCGTTTCAACAAAGGAACTACTTTGCAGTAACCCTATTCAAATACCGCATATTGGGTAGGCGTGGCCACGTGCGCTACTACGGGCAGGGAAACAAGGCGCAGAGTATAGTAGGAGACACTCAAGTGATCGGCCCCTTTTGTGTCCTTCCACATGAGAGAGACTAGAAATGTCCCGCGTACCAGGTTGACAATCTCAGTCGACAACCCACCTCACGGGACAGAAAGAGGAAAGTAAAGAACCTACCTATCTCTACAAAACTAACCTCGTCAGCAGGAGCTGCGGCCAGATGCTACATCCCTGCGGAGAAGGCACTCGGGACCCTTGGGTGCGTATTATTAATAATATGAAAACATCTCAACAACACATCAATGGTGCACTATAAGCAATGGATCAATAACCGTAGGCTGAGTAATTTTTAAAAACTCGCATGTATGTAGTTACCGGTCCTTCGCTTTCAGATCATCTCTTTGCAAACGTCGGAAGAGAAGAAAAAGCCTAGAATGAAGATTCATTAGCGGATCTACAGAAGGGTGAGTACATTTTTAATTAACTTTATCGATTTTAATTGACGCTATCTATTTTAATTAACGTTATCGATTTTAATTAACGTTATCGATTTTAATTAACGTTATCGATTTTAATTAACGTTATCGATTTTAATTAACGTTATCGATTTTAATTAACGTTATCGATTTTAATTAACGCTATCGATTTTAATTAACGTTATCGATTTTAATTAACGTTATCGATTTTAATTGACGTTATCGATTTTAATTGACGCTATCGATTACGACAAGAACGGTATATCGAATTCGGCCCCTTCGTAGCTGCAGACCATAGGTACCCTCCGGCTTCGAATCGTTGCCACAGTAGCCTAGTCCTACCATTCCTTCAAGTACCATTCCAAACATTCCTCTAAGTACCATACCATTCCAACCATTCCTTTAAGTACCTTTCCTCTCAATATTCGGACAATTTTTTCAGCATTCTTTTGGCCATGTTCTCAGTATTTTTGGACCATTCCCTCAGTATTCGGACGATTTCTACAGCATTTGAGCGATTGCCTCAATATTTGGACTATTTCTTCAGTATTTGATAATGTTCCAATATTTGGACCACTTCCTCAGTATTTAAACTATAACCTCAGTATTTTTGAACCCCTTTTCTCAGTATTTCACAGAGTACGTAGACCGGGGAGTTTACGCACTCCGCCAAAACTTACTCCTTCGTATATCACAGGAGAGGAAGCCCTTCCGTTCGACATAGGCTCTTGTCGCACCGGCAGTGCAGATGCGTAGAAAAACATCGCCCAAGTTTATCTTAAGTTTTCATGTCTCCGCTGGCATCGCAAATACTAATACTGACCCAAACTTTCGTGAGTTTCCAATATTTACAGCCAGTTTTAGAGAAAGCGAGAATGTATAGGCAACAGTATCATATGTGAGTCCATATCCCGGAATTATTGTCCGTTCGAAGGCTCTCACTGTCTGTCTGAGTGTTTCCGCTGAGATTGTGCTAAGCTGCAAGTTGTGACTTTCCGCAAGGACTCGTTCTCGTTTCACCCCTCCTCTTCTAGGCTATTGGCGCCCACGGGTGGTGCTAATACTGGCAGCAACTTCGTAGCTAACTCATTTATTTGTTTTCCTACAGTGGCTATGTTTTCGCGGTGTTGACCGACAAACCGCTATATAAATACAGTATTGACGAAGTTCAATTCGTTTCTAGATGACCGTTCTTTCTACCCACAAACAACAACGGGGCTTATGAAATATTCCCCTCAGTTATGTGCGATGATATCATACTATGCATAAGTTCTGCAGTTAATACGATTACTAAATTTTTTCTTATGGCCCAACTCGTCGTGCCTTGGGAGTAGATCAAATTCTCGGTATCAACAACATTTTAGAAACTCAACTTCGATCACTGTTTAACACCCATATCCTCTTTCACAATGAAACTTAGTATAACGATACCTACCTTGGATCATTACCAAACGTCGAATACCGATGCGGTATATCCTGAACCTCAGCCAAACCACGTTATATATAAACATGATCTCCACGATCAGAGCTAAAATTTCGATCGCTGTCAGACCCCAAATACCGACATGCTCACTTCTTCACGGCAAACTTCGAATACAGATTCCTCATCTATGCCAGATCTAACTTGAGAAAGTCTTCAGCACTTATCTTAATTGGCCTTCATTTCTCCTGACCGCAGAGGTAACGTTCTCAGAATTCAAAACAAGCTGCAGACATGAACTCATGAGAGTAGCCTTGTCTCGTAAGAACGTTCGCTGCCGCTGGGACGGGCATCCAT
>LQNS02277100.1:9421076-9435442 GCA_001587735.2 Parhyale hawaiensis
GTAATGTCAATTATACAGTACACCATACCTTGACTACACTTCCCCTCCGAACTTCCCCTTGCCTTTCGGTGCTGAAGTGCTTCACGCAGTGTAAATCCATTGCGCTGCGTTCGAGACTTGAACCCGGGCCTCCGAGAGTGCGATGCAGAGACTCAGTCATTTAGCCACCTAGAGGTGGTGAAAGTGTCAGCAAACTCAGCTCACGTCTGCAGGCAGCAACAAAGACGTTAAGCAGCAGTAGGTAGTAGTCACAGTAACTAAAGGTCATTCCAACCCTGTTNAGAGTGAGATGCAGAGACTCAGTCATTTAGCCACCTAGAGGTGGTGAAAGTGTCAGCAAACTCAGCTCACGTCTGCAGGCAGCAACAAAGACGTTAAGCAGCAGTAGGTAGTAGTCACAGTAACTAAAGGTCATTCCAACCCTGTCAGTCATCACCCACATAGAAAATCCTAAACCACCGCATAGTGAGCGTCGAACTCTTATATTAAATATTGGTTAGAAAGCAACGAGTATCCGAATTTTCCACTCTCATCTCCAGGCTATACGACCGATTACGAGTAGAAATATTCAGACACTAGCCTATAGTGCACACGGTGGTGAAAAAAACAATAACAACAAGGAATTTGTAATAATATTTCTCCGTTGATTTTATGTCGTGGAACATAGACATATAAAAACACAGAGCAAAAAAATAAAACCTGATATCTCATGCTTACCCAATTAGACCGATGCAGTGAACGTCATCGTTGTTCGACAAGTGCATGTGGTACTATCACGTGCTTAACCTTTCACTTGATCAACTTTGAAAAACACCTTCACGATATCGAATTCACCCGAAGCAGAAGAAAAAATGGTACGGCGGGCCGGAAGTTCCCGAGAGTGTTGCCGTCAAACAAGCGTTAGATTTTAGCCATTCGATGTACAGTCAATCTTACATTCTGAATTTCACTAAGTCAAATGAACTCTCAGATTTTAACCTTTACGACACCTAATTTACTGCAACTGTCATCTTGACTTGAAGAACTTAAGAAATCAGCATGTTAGCCCGAAATTCAAATGAAGAACGCAAACCTTCGCTTCGGTGATTGTTTTTTTTTTTTCGTTCGCCGCCGATATCGCTCCTAATAAATGCTGAGCTCTATATCCAGGAACTCGATGGTGTCAAATAACTCGGGAGTTTTTTCGATCAAGCGTAAAGCTGTTCTGTTGAAGGAAGAACCCAGATTAAGAAAAGTATTTGCTTCCAAGAATTCCCAGTGTTCTTTTACCAGCTTGCTGACCGCTGAAGAAAATCTTACCGTCTGCTTGGTTTATTAAGTACTCAAGACAAGCATCAGGGTGAACTCAGAGCAGCGGCAGTTTGGATGAAGGAAACTCAGAAGAAAGTACAAATCGCGATCCATGGGACTGCTTAGAGAAGCTATGTATGTATCGTCTTTCATTGGACTTCAAAACGTTGGCAAGGAAAGAACTACATTTAGATGTTGTACGTTTGCATCATCTGCAACCTGGTCTATTTTCTACCTGTATTCAGTGAAGCTTGACTGGACTACCAAAGTCTGCAACCTTGGTTAATTTTTCCTATCCATTGGGCTATCCATGGGGCTTGAAAAATTAGGCCATTAAAGTATTGTATTGAGTAATTACATTCTCGTAGTCGGCTCTTACTATATGAGAGCAAACTATATTCAATTGTATTTTATATTTTTTCCTCTTTTAGCATAAAATTAAGCTGACTGAAAATGGACATATTAGAAAATAATAATACAGTATAAACAAATACATAGATACATAAACATCGGTTCATATTATATTGTAGATTCAACATCATACGATGCAAAGACATCGCTACTTCCTTTCTGTCTGGGAACACCCACCAACCACCAAAATATGCCACTATTTGAATCACGCACTTTGCTGATGACCTGTCTCGTTACTTTAGCCCAAATTGAGGTCATTGTTGTTATTATTGTTATTAAAAGTCTTAGTTTAACCACCGCAGCAGCTTGCACGAAAATGCTACATTAACAGTGATGCGCAGTTTCACTTAGCATTTTTGCTAAGTAAAGAATTTCAATTTGATAGTAAATTCACTAAGTAAATTTCTATACCTCATTCAATCTTGGCGCAGAGCGCTACTACTGGTGGGGAAATACGTAAGTCGCAAAGCATATCCAATCCTACACAAATTCGCTTAGCCCTGCGGCACAGGGCAAGAGGCAAAAACGAAAAGAGAAGAAGACAGAAGAAAAGAAGACCCTTGGTCAAGCTTCGTTCCGTGGCCCACCACAAGGGAACAGATCGGTATCCCTTGAGATAGTCACAGTACCACATCCAGCGGCCCACCTCGCAGAACAGAATGAAAAGTATACAGAACCGACCTAACCTAATCAACTAACCTTCTTATAAGGAACTGCAGCCAGCTGTAATATTCCCTGAGGAGAAGGCACTCGGGACAGCCCTTGGGTTTTGAGACCCATATGTATGCTGACAGTGATGGGGCCCGCCAGAATAAACCCTCCAGGGCCACAAAGAGAGGTGCAAATATATTGGATACAATTTTTGGATAGTTGAGTTTTGCCATTCAGAGAGCTCCTATGAAACTGCCATTGTATCTCACATCCTGCAGCATTTAAGCGCCTAACCTGCTTTGCAATGTCTGCACAGTCACCAAGTTTTCAACAATGAGGTTCTCTCCTTCAATTTAACCTCCCTTTTTCACACCACTCCACAGGTCCTGCGGGCCCATGACGGAGAGCGGCAGCCACCGGAAATGGTTCATATTGTACTCCCTGTACGGCTGGGGCCTTCCCCTGCTGTTCCTCATCGCCGTGTGCGTCATCGACAACCTGCCCGACGATGCCGCCAATTTCAGTGTCGTGCGGCCGAACATCTTCATTGCCTGCTACATCCCCAGTGCCAGTGAGTTGCATTTTGTTAGATTCGCACTCTTAGATCCAGGTGAGACAGTCACTTTGACCCCAGACCCCAACTAGAAACCCACATGCACTTCTTTGAAGTGCATGTGGTACAGAGGAGTGTACGGCTGCAGTCAACCACTAAGTGTCTGAGTTGTGGATGTCACATGAAACGTCATGTCGACATACATCATTACATGATGCAACACTGTGTTGTCACTTAATTGCTGAAACACAAATAACTTCACATACTTGACATTAAACGCAACCAGAAGAACCACACCTGCAAGCCACGTTTCGAGGGACGCGCCCGGCTCAAGACATTAACAAATGACGTCACTGTCTTCCGGCAGAGCAGTAAGCTGCCGCAGCCGCACCAGATTCCTGCCTGACTGTGATTGTTATGAAGTGCATCTTCCCATCTTCTGAGCAAACCAAGACCAGCTGGGTTTCAAACTATTTATAGGATTATGTTGTTGTTGTTGTTGTTGCTAGCTATTGTGGGATGTGTGTTACTTGGAGGGCTTATTAATGCACCAGTAGAAGGTAATGCAACCATTCTGCCCTTCTTTAGGGTCGGATCCCCTCGCGCGTGACCTTCTGGTTTAAAACGGCCAACGCACTACCGGTGTAGCGGTCAAGGGAGAGCGAGCCGGAAGTGGGCGAAGCCTGGGAAACCGGAAGTAGGCGGAGCCAGAAGTGACCCTCAAAAACAGCGGGATGGGCGCATTACCTTCTACTTGCACCACTATGTACGTCACTCAGATCGGCGTATAACGGAAGTGAGGAAGTATACTGTAACTCTACAGAAGCACACTTCGAGCCTGTCTGAGGGAAGAAGTGACGTGAAATGAAGGGCTGGCTGTTTATACTTTTAGCAATCCTCCATGGGAGCAACGGGCAAGCATTGCCGCTTAATTCGCCACACCGACGGTACACACCAGGAAGCAAAGAATGCAACGGGAGGACTCAATAGGACTAAAATAAAACTTAGCCGTGACCCCACGTAGCAAATTTATATCACATCGACGAGTCGAATTATTTGAGTGTAGGACCTCAGGCCTTCGTAGGTTGTTTTCTTAAACACATCACTGTATTTTTTCCAATTTATTTCATTCAATCTCCCGCTCATGACTGGCCAGCTACTTGAGCTGCAAAACACTGTAAAATGTTGTCGTCAAGTACTGAAACTTAGTTCAAGCAGTAGGCTAACTGTTACTGTGGGTTCTCTCGCGTACAAAATTGGCTATAATGGTGCTTATATTTGTTTGGTAAGGAATATAAATGTTTATGAAGAGCCCTGTGAACTGAATATGAAGTGTAAATAAGGCTTCAATTAAGAAAAAGAAGTTAAATCAGGTGCTGTGAAAGTTTTCACCTGCATGCACTGCAATTTCTATAGATAATTGTTAAATTAGTATATATCCTCTTAATTTATTTATACGCTAGAGAAGAATTTCGCAATTTAAGACTTTTTTCTGGTTACATTATTTGAAATACTCCTAGGCTGCTCAGCCATAGATTCGTCGATGATGACGTCACATTTTTATGCTAATTTCTCGTGAGTCCTCCCGTTACACATTTTGCTTCCTGGTACAGACGTAGAGCTGATCTATCGCTCTGGTCCCTTCAGTATGTACTTTGTTTCGCTTTTGTAATCGTTTATTATGTGTCAGTGTGCGGGTATCGCTCGATAGTAGACGGTGACGGCATCGCATGCAGCCGGACGGGAGCAAACACGAAGAAATTAATCTGGCCGGTCAGACGAACAGTTTTTGGATGAGGTAAAGATCAGAGGCCGTCAGACCATCTCTCTTCAAATATAAGTTGAGTATCTATTGCGGGATTATGCTTCCCGCGAGAAATGGGGCTTGATATCCATACCCTTAACTGATAGGGGAGGATAGGATTTATCTCCTGTTAAAAAATGAACCTCTTTCCATCCTGTATTTATTACCTCGGCCAGTTGAAGAAGTTATTTCCTTGTCGTGTTTGCGTGTCTCTTTCTTTGTTTGTTATTTTGTTGGTTTGTCTGTCACCAAGATGACATAAAAAGTTAAAGATGGATCTTTATAAAATTTACAGGGATTGTTAGGCATGTTATCAGTAACGGATGATTAACTTTTGGTAAAGATCTGTTCATCTGTTTGTTGACTTTTTTTTTCTTATAGCTATATATAACTCGAAGAGTTATGGATGGATTTTTATGAAAATAACATGAATCGTTAGGTATATCACGAATAATTATTTACCAAATTTTTGTGACGATCTGTTCGCTCGTTGCCTCTTTTTTTGTCGGTGTTTGATTTTAAGCTTCTTAGCCCAATAATTCAAGAAGTTATGAATGGATCCTTATGAAATTTACAGTACTTGTTAGTAATGTTAAAAGAAACACAAAAATGATTAAATTTCAGTGATGATCGGTTGGTCCGTTTGTGTGTTTGACTAATGTTTGTCACAATGTTTGCAAGCAGCATGACTCAAATCGTTACGAACGGTTCATCAAGAATATTACCAAAGCTGTTTTAAAATACACAAATGATTAGATTTTGGTGTTGGAAGAAAATCATGGCTTCAGAACCAATTTGAATTTTTCCTTACCGTTGGCTTGCTTGGCAGAGGTATGTGTTCTCAGATTACTCTAGTTTATATGTTTCCACGTAAAGTGCATCATGTAGGCAAAATACGCAAATGCCTGTCGAACACTTCTATCTGACATCTTACCCATTTCACCATCCCTGAGCCCCTGAAATACTGTCTTATATTCATTCTTGCTTTAAAAGTTCGATACTTTTTCATGTCGTCGTTGCCAAATCCACTCTTCAGCAGTAAATATGTTCAATTACCTCCCCCAAGGAGGTTTTGTTTTCGTCTCGTATCTATCTGTCTGTCACCAGATAACTCAAAAAGTTATGAACCGATTTGGATGAAATTTACAGGGATTGTTAGGCATGTTAGGAGAAACAGACGATTAACTTTTGGTGAAGATATGTCCATCCGTTTGTCTGCCTCATTATTCTCAATGCCATAACTTAAAAAGTTATAGATGGATTTTGATGAAATTAACATGAATTGTTAGGTATATAACAAAGAGTAAATGACCAAATTTTGGTAATGATCCATCCGTTCGTTTGTCACTGATAGCACAATAACTCTAAAAATAATGAATGGATCTTTATGGAATTCATAGGGGTTGTTAGTAATGCTAAAAGACATTAATGATCAAATTTTGGTGCAGATCGGTTTGTTCGTTTGTATGTTTGACTCATGTTTGTCAGAACGTTTGTTAGTAGTATAACTCAAAAAGTTATGAACGGATCTGCAAGAAAATTACACAATTTGTTATTACTATCAAAAGGTACAAATGATTAGATTTTGGAGTTTAAACAAAGAAAATTATGGTTTCAGAGCCAATTTAAATTTTTGCTACCGTTGCCTCGCTTGGCGGAGGTATGCGCTCTCAGAGTGCTCTAGTTTTTAATATTGGAACTTGATCAAATGAAGAAAACTTTTAAAAGCTTTAAATCTAAACTTAGTTCAATATCATTGCCTCAGTGTGGCCTAACAAATTCGTCTTTGCCCTGTAGAGGTAAAAAGTGAAATAATCTGAACGCAGGCCCCTCCCCATCTAAAAAATAAAAATCCACATCCCATGCTCTGGTTCGTTCTAAAAATAGAGGCCCACTAAATCCAGAGGAGTTCAGTACTGCTGTCAACCAAACCATAGTTAGAAAGCTATAGCGTAAAAGACGGAAGGTCCATGAGACAACTGTGACTCTGACCATCCCCATTCCTGTGTAGCTCATCTCCTTCGTAGTGGCTAGAGTGATAATTATCACCAAAGATTTCAGTTCCCAGGTGAAAAAGCGGACACCCGACCTGGTACAGGGTAAAGTCAGCTTGACCACACGCCCCTAGTAGAAAATCTACATACACTTACTTGTTCATGCTGCAGACAGGTTCCCACTAGCACCATAAACATGCACGTTTGCACTCGACCACATTTGTAAGAGTCAGAGATTGAACACTTACAAGACAGTAGCGAACGCCCGACGATTTCCATTTATGGTGTGGACCGAAACGGCACCCCCCTCCCTAGCTGCTACACGTAGACGACAGAAAATCTGACTAAGTAAGCTAAACATTGCAAGAATTTCCCTGTCTGGTAATACAATAGGCGGCCCCCTCACCGCACTACACATTGAACTCCTCGAAGAGAAACTCCAAATACAGAGAAAGATCATGAAAGGGATACCCCGAAAATACAAACAATTCAGAAAGGAATCTACTACTATCTATCATTAATTGAAACAATTAGCTGACGCCATTTTCAGTTATCAGCAAAGAACAACATTAAAATTTAGGTTCGCTTGCGACTTCCTTCACCAGCACTAATTAGCTGTTCTAAGAAAGGAAAACTGTAAAAAGGTTTTACAAATGCGAGGTAAACTAGCATGCTGTTGATCTAGCCATTTCAAAACTTAGATTCTTCTCAAAAATGAGACAGTATACCTGACAACAATTCTCGAGTTTCACTGACACCCTGGTCAGCGCTAGTGAAAAATTCTACCACTTCATCACTGAAGTGATTCGAAAACACCCTGTTATAAGCCAACTACAAATTTGTGGAACAGATTCGCTCCTAGAGTTGCAGGTCATGAATCTCGCTCCAAGTAGCGATTTGGTCCACAAATATGGAACGTCGCCTGGTATTATAGCGAGCGTGTAACTGCACTATGTTATATTAAGTACACAACAAACTGGGAGCAAAACTTGCAGACGGTCTCTTGAACGGCATACAGTATCTAGTATCTACTGCGCGGACGAGTAAAAGGTAAAGCCAACTTTGACGGCACCTTCTCATGAGAGATCCACACGTACTGGTTCGTGCGGCAGACATAAGCCAACAGGCCCCAAAGTAGTAAGTGCAGCTGCAGCCTACGACGGGTCGCTATATGAATTATGGCGTCAAAACGGAAGGTTCAAACGACCCACCACCCGCCTCTAAGGTAGGTACTCCCACGATAGCTACGCGCACCAGCACATTTTCTGATTCATCGCGCCGGGGCCGTGACAAAGACCAAGCCTGGCTTGGGGGATCGATCGTGCAACCTTCAGCACAACTTGTGCAGCACGCAGCGGCCGCTGCTATCGTGGGTATGATACAATTTTACCCAGTAGTCAGTAGAGATTCTGAGTACAGAAATATATCACACTAGGTTGAACGCTACTATTGCAGGATCTTAAGTGCGTCAGCGCCCCACTTCCATAAGTATTGCATCTGCGCCAGTACACTCCAACTTTTCGAGGACCTCGTACGTTCCTAATTCACTCCCTGTGTTTAGTATGTAGCTGGAGAATCCGTTTAGCAAGATTAATTACGACCAGGGCTTCAATTTTCTTAAACTATAGTAGAAGGCCCTGGAATTTTTCCGTAGCAGCTCAGTATATATAAGGCTCGAGCCAGCGACAACCCCCAGTATATTTAAGAATGTGATGGTGTTAGGATGCATGTAGCTTAGCCATAAGGATTATAACAACTTATACTAAGCACCAGCTCATGTAATCTATTTTTAAGTTGCGCAATTAGTACGTTAGTTTCAAATTTTATTTTTATCGTGGCAAATATTGTTCTAATTTTATCAATATATGCTTATGTGACATTTCACTCTTTTAATGCATGAAGATGGCCAACGTCCTAGGCCGAAACGTTGCATAAAATTTTAATACAGGAATTCATGGCATCATCGAATTTTATTCCCGTTTGCTTTAAAGAAATTGACTAGTGGATGTTTCGGAATAATTAGGAGGGTGGTAAAAGGGTTCAACCTAAATTGCCAAGTGATCGCTGAAATTCATTTCCTGAAATTTTCACCTCTCAGTGAATTGAAGTTTTACATCGCAATGTGCAGACCGAGTGGCGCGTTGGCTGTACATGTACGGCCCCATGGTCGTACTCTTGGCCATCAACAGTGGCCTCTTCATCCACTTGGCCAACATCATCATCCACCAGCAGCGGGAGCCCCCCCAGTTCCTCCAGGGCACCGAGAGCCAAACCCGCACTGGGGGCAAGGCGAAGGAAAGGTAAGCCTGCATGCATCTTACCGTGTTTGGGGCTGATTTAAACGGTGGTGCTGGTAGCTAAAGGAACGGTATGCTTTCCCTTCCCGTGTTTGAGGCTGATTAAAACGGTGGTGCTGGTAGCTAAAGGAAAGGTATGCTTTCCACTTTCTGTGTTTGGGACGATTTAAACGGTGATGCTGGTGGTTAAGGAAGGCAGATCTGCATTAACGTATTAGGGAATGAAATTACTATGCGCAATCAAGGTTTACTTTTCAATATACTCGTTACGGACATCCTTTACTTCTCAGGCTTACTCTAATTCATAATTCAGTTTTTCTGATTAGTATAATTCATTCATAATTCATCTTTTTGTTTCAGTGCGCTGCTCTACAAGCACTAAAAATCTAAGGATTGAAAAATTCAATGTAGCTCTAACTCACACTTGAAGCTTCCTTTCCAGGGCCCTGATGTGCCTGAAGCTCTTCGTCGTCATGGGCGTCTCGTGGATTACAGAGATCATCTCTTTCGCTGAGGGCAACAGTTGCTACGTCTGGTGAGTGATAATAATATGAATAATACCGTGAATACCACCTTGACGGTCATCGGACGAAGTCCAGGTGATGTTGCGCTCATCACTTCACGTGTATGGAGTCACGATGATGGGTGTATTCTGTTGGGTCGCAGTTAGCACCAATACCGAATTATCTCTACAGTGTACGTAACCGTTCACCGCTGGTGTATCTGGCATTCTTCTTCACCCTTTGCCTCCTGAAATTCAGCTAACATTTTTTTCACTTTTTTTTTGTTAAATTTATGAAAAATAGATTAGTTAAACACATATTTGAGAAAAAATTTAGTTTTACTGGCAAAAAAACAGTATTTTTTTTGCATCGGCTACTACAGATGCGGTGAGTGTTTTGGGTAATTTACATGATGCATAGCTTTTGTATAGGGAAAAATAGAGAGTGGCATCTGATGATGCCGTCAGGAGGCAAAGGGTTAAATGAAACTCCGGCAAAATTGTTTAACTCTGTGTAATTTTCATATCACAAGCGTTTAGAATATGCCGAGGAATTTTGTTACAGTCTTGCTCCCCGTACAATGAAGCTATTCGATTATTTTGTCGCTACGGCTGTGCCACCTCGAATTTTTTTTTTTTTTTTTTTTAACAAGGTCCAGGTGAAGTTTTGCACGCGTCTATCAAGTCCATAGGGATTCTGCATTCAGCGACCAGCGTTTTGGATATTTATAGAACGAAAATATTAATCATTTGTTATCTCGCATGTAACAAATGTATCTAACGAGGTTTCTTTGGCGTAATCCGATTACTTTGATGATCGGTTATTGTGCAGAACTGGAAAATTTTCAAGTGCCGAGAGCCAATTTGAGAATCTTCGTCATAATTCACCTCGCCTCTCCATGCTAGAGTGCCTCATCCAGCGTAGAAAGAAAAAAAAAAATAGAAAGTGTGTTCATTGCTGCTTTGTTTGGGGTATTTTCGTATCAATGGGTAAATTTCTCACTCGAAGCAGTCGGGAGCCTTTTCAGCACTCTTTGTGAACTCTGGATCGAGTTTAAGGCGCTAATTGCGAACTGATCATGCTTGAGACCGTATCCATGGGACTCTTTGGGGCCGATGTGAAGATCCGTCCATCCGTTTGTTTGCTTGTTTGTTTGTCTGCCTCATTTTTCTCAATGTCATAACTCAAAAAGTTATTGACGGATTTTTTATTATGAAATTCACATGAATTGTTAGGTATATAACGAAGAGTACATGACGAAATTTTTGTGATGATCCGTTAGTTCGTTCGTTTGTCACTGTTTTTAATTTTATGCTTGATAGTACAATAACTCAAAAACTAATAAATGGATCGTTATGGAATTTACAACAGTTGTTAGTAATGTTAAAATACATAAATGATTAAATTTTGGTACAGATCGGTTGGTTCGTTTGTATGTTTGACTCATATTCGTCATAATGCTTGTAAGCAGCATAACTGAAAAAGTTATGAACTAATCTTCAAGAAAATTACACAAACTGTTATTACTATCAAAGGCACAAATGATTAGATTTTGGGGAGTTGATTCGAAGAAAATCATAGTTTCAGAGCCAGTTTTAATTTTTCGTTACCGTTGCCTCGCTTGGCGGAGGTATGCGCTCTCAGAGTGCTCTTGTTTGTACTGCAGTAACTAGAGCAATCTGGGAGCGCATACCTTTGCCTAGCAAGATATCATTTTTAGAAAATTGGCATTGGTGCTAAAACTCTGGTTTCCTTTGTATCAGCACGAAATTCACTACTCATTTACGATTTTGACAGTTATAACACATTCCGTAAGTTTATGGAAGATGCGTTCATAAATTTTTGAATTAGGCTATGTTGCTAACAAACATTTTCACCAACATTAAATTAACATACACACAGACCTATCGATCATCAACAAGATTTGGTCATTTATGTGTTTCAATTTTTCTAACAGTTCCTCCCAATTTCATAAAGATTCGTTCATAACTTTTTCAGTTATGGTTCTACACAAAAGAGGCATACAGACAGACAAACAAACCGACGAACGGATCTTCACACCACACCAAAAATTAATCATCTGTTACTCCTAACAAACCAAGGAATCCCGCTAAGTTCCGTAAAGATCCATCCATAATTTTTGAGTGTGTTGTCGTGGTAACAGCCAAACACACTCGTTAAAAAAACACAACCTTCTTGGCGGAGGTGATAATATCCTTATATGGAATACCAGCCGCGTCGTCCTAGCCACACTTGCGGAGATACTAATGCTATATACATAATAACTTCAAAAACTGTAGTTAACAATAACTGTGATTTTACACAATTGCTCTTGTATTAAATATATATATATTTTTGTGACTGATAAAAATGTCGTGGCGAATCGTTCAATTGTTCGCAGGCTTGTGACGGACGTCCTCAACTGCCTCCGAGGTTTCTTCATTTTCCTCATTTTCGTGTGCAGGAGGGACGTCATCAAGAAGGTAAGTCTTGCGTGACTATCTCAAAGCTAACTATTATTTTCGTTCCGAGAATAGAAAGGCAAATGGAATAGAATAGAAAATATTCTTTTTACGTGACCAAAACAAAGCCATGCGGGACGTCACAGCCAATAACGCTACGACGAGCGCTGCACAGCAAGGAGATCCCCTCTAATTGGGGCTGCCACCTCACTCGGGGCTTTGTTTTGGTTACGCAATTATTGTCAAGTCAGGTTGGCAAGGCTGAGAGTTTGACCTACACAAGCAACACACGGCTTTCTACTTAGAAATGTCCCTGCACTTTACACATTACCCGGATTGCCTTGTGCCTCAATGTGCATATTGTACAATGTATATCATACTTCGATGGAATGAGCCTCGGTATAAGATGAACGCTGGAGATGCTTTGGTCTGGGCCCCACTCGCTGTCTGATAGGTTTCGAAAACTTTCTGCATATAGCGGTCCATTGTGGCAATTTCTACAATGTATTGATTTCTATAAACACATTTAAGTTGTAGAAATGCCTAGCTATGCTATTATAATAAGTTTACCCCAAATCTTGAAGCATTACTTTAAGTACAATGACACAGATCAGATACGCTATTGAAACGCTTCTTCGAGCATCAATGATAGTGAAAAAGTTATATAATAATAATAATAATAAATGGTAGGACAATAGCAATTCCCGGTGCCACTCGTGTGGATTAAATATTATATGGATCTTCGCCTTTTATTTACTTGTTTTTAACAATTATAATGCATTTGGGCCCTTAGGGGCATAGGATGGACCATAATGTTAGGTTCGTTCGCCCAACCAATGTTATCGAGAAAATCAATGTTAAGGAGAACAGCAACTCCAGGCAGAATTATAAGCTACTTAGGTAATAGCTGGGCCTTCAGGAAATTTGTATTTTGAACCCACTTTGCTTCCTACCGTTTTCATACCCATACTGATCATGCTTTGTTCATTTCTTCCTGTTTTTCTCCCCTCCTGGTCAATTGATACCCTTAGGACTTGGCCCAGTAGTTCCATCTGCCCTTAACCATCTGATCGTATCATTATCTTACACAAATGGGTTTCTTCTATAAAATTCTTTCGCAGTATCAAAATCGTTTCAAAGTGTATAAATAAGATTCGTTACTAAAATCCTTTTCCTTTCCAGATCGAGAATCAAGCTGCCGTCAGCCGTCCAGTGCCACGCCCGGCAGCACTATCGTCTATCACGACGATTTTGCGTTCACGTAAGCTTTCCTGCGCGCGCCACCACTAAAATAAACACTACCTAGGCAAACCTAACCTAGCCTAACTTAACCCTTACCTAACCTTCTAATCTAACCTTCTAACCTAACCCAACCTAATCTAACCCAACCCAATCTAACCTTACCTAGCCTTACCTAACGTTATCTTAAGTTATCTAACGTTGCCTAACGTCACCTAACGTCACCTAACGTTACCTAACCTTACCTAATCTAACCTATCCCAACTTAATCTGCGATACAGCGAGCAGCGCGGCGCACCAACTTGAACGCCGCTCACGCGCACACAATCTGCGTACACAAACACGCACACATCTCCGTCGTGAGAAACGATAGCGCCGCCCGGCTGCACTATCGTCGTTCACGACAATAGTGCGCGTTCAAGTAAGCTTTGCTGCGCGCGCCACCTCTAAAATGAACACTACCTAGGCTAACCTAACCTAGCCTAACCTAACCTACCCTTACCTAACCTAACCTAACCCGATCTAACCTTTCTAACCTTACCTAACGTTACCTAACCTTACCTAACGTTACCTAACCTAGCCTAACCTAACTTAATCAGCGATAAGACGAGCAGCGCGGCTCACCCACTTGAAAGCCGCTCACACGCACACGATCTGCGTACACAAACACGCGCACAAATCATCGTGAACGACGATAGCGCCGCCCGGCTGATCGGCGGTCCGCCGAGCCAGCGCCACCCTCAGCCAGCTGGTGCGGCCGCCAGGGCCAGGCAGCCACTCCGCCAGTCAGCCGGCTGGCGGTTACCTCGGAGGGTGCTCAAGTCCACTCCAGGCTCTCCATTCATGGCATGCCCACTCAGCCCAGTTGCCCACTTGTGAAGTCGGCGAGGAAGGTTCTCTGGTGTCTACCTCTTCCGACTTCATGGACACCTACTTCCCGCAAGCCTTGGTGCTTGTAAAAAAAAATAAGCCCTTTTACCTATATTTGTGGAGTACAAACTTGTAACTTAAGAAAAAAAAAAAAATAAAATGAAAAACTTTTACCTGCAGGGTATGGAACCATACCCGATTTGACCGTTGGGTGTCCTCGCCCATAACCTGTCTGAGAGTTTAAGGTTCCAGGACTCAGCATTACGTTCAAGTCCCATAACACCGCCCTTAA